>JANIIK010001900.1:0-48000 GCA_027704905.1 Muraenolepis orangiensis
ACTCAGGGCAATAAAGTAAAGTATTCCAAGTATTACTATTTAATAGAAATGTGAGGTTTTAATGTAGTGTTCTAATCACTTATATCGTAAGCTATTAGAGTGAAATGACACCCAATACTTACATTTAAAAGCCACTTCTCCTCCGGTGGCTTCATTTTGCGATGCCATTGTAAATTAAACAAGCGCAAAACAGAATCTTCTTCCTCTTTCATCTTCATCTTCCTCATATAGGTTTGTAGCGCCTGGGAGACCAGCTGGCCCCTTGCCAGCGCTTCCCATATGCGGCTCCCGACATCTCCGAAATCGCCGTAGCATATTTCTAAACAGGCTTTATTTGGATAAACTGACAACATATGTATAATCTACATAGGTACATTGTCGCGTAATAAAATAATAAGACTTAATAAAGTGACTGAATTACAGTGCTACAGCGAGATCTAAAACAGCTTTTAGCCGGGCTCAAATTCTGTCCTGAAATTGAACACGGCCCACAATTCTGTTGGGTTGGTGAAATGCATTCTGGGATATTCTGGCACCGAAGGCTGCAGAAGTCTGCATCGATGACACTTCAATTTGGGGAAATGAAGGCTGCATTTGAAGGCTGCATTTGAAGGAGCCGACGGAATGGGACAGCCTCGTGGCGGCTGCTGTGACGTATGCAGCCTTCAAATGAGGCCTAAAAGGAGGCAGACCCTGAAATGGAACACGGCCTCAGACTTTACCAGATTGTTCCTGATGACACAGACTCTCCAGCGTTCCTGATCACCTGCCTGTCCCTGACTGGTTCCTGATCACCTGCCTGTCCCTGACTGGTTCCTGATCACCTGCCTGTCCCTGACTGGTTCCTGATCACCTGCCTGTCCCTGACTGGTTCCTGATCACCTGCCTGTCCCTGACTGGTTCCTGATCACCTGCCTGTCCCTGACTGGTTCCTGATCACCTGCCTGTCCCTGCCTGGTTCCTGATCACCTGCCTGTCCCTGACTATGCCTCTGCCTGTCCCTGACTGGTTCCTGATCACCTGCCTGTCCCTGCCTGGTTCCTGATCACCTGCCAGTCCCTGCCTGGTTCCTGATCACCTGCCTGTCCCTGACCGGTTCCCGATCGGTTTCCGATCTACCGCCTGTCCCTGACTACGTCTCTGTCATATACATATATGTGTATATGTATATAAATGTTTATATACATATACACACACGCACACACATATATAAATGCTCACAAACACACTTATTTATATACACATACATAAAAATACACACACACAAACACACATATTTATAAATACATACACATACTGTAATACACATACAGACACACACAAACGCACATCTTAAAATACATACACACCCACACACACACATATCTCTCTCTAACAGACATCCACCCACACACACATATCGCTCTCTCTCTTACAGACACACACACACACACACACATATCTCTCTCTTACAGACACACACAAACACACATATCTCTCTCTCTCTCTCTCTAACACACACACACACACACACACACACACACACACACACACACACACACACACACACACACACACACACACACACACACATATCACTCTCTCTAACAGACACACACACATATCTCTCTCTAACACACACACACACACACACACACACACACACACACACACACACACACACACACACACATATCGCTCTCTCTAACAGACACACACACACACCCACACACACACACACACATATCTCTCTCTAACAGACACACCCACCCACACACACATATCGCTCTCTCTGACACACACACACACACACACACACACACACACACACACACACACACACACACATACACACACACACACACACACACACACACACACACACACACACACACACACACACATATACAGTGTACAGACACACACAAACATAAAGAAGTACACACACACACATTTATGTACATACACACACACTTACATGTGTTCACTGTCAGTATCTTTGTATGAAGCTGTCTGATAAATGATTAATACATCTTAAGATATGAGGCTGCTTATCAAAGCCATGTTTTATTAATATATGTTATTGCACCACTAGGGGGCGCTGAATCCACCACCTTCTGGCCAACATGATTAGGGTAAAGGAGACACAGGTGTGTGTGTGGTGTAGGTGTTTGGACTGGTGCTCAACACACACACACACACACACACACACACACACACATCTCTCTGTTACAAACACACACATATATCTCACACAAACTCACACACACACACTCACACTCATACACACACACACATCTCTAGGAGGAAGAGAGGTGGTGAGGGAGGGAGGGAGGAGGAGAAGGAGGGAGGAGGAGAAAGAGGAAGAGAAGTGGGAAGGAGGATAGAGGGAGGGAGGAGGGGAGAGGGAGGGAGGAGGGGAGAGAAGAGAAGGAGAGAGAGAAGTGGGGAGGGAGGGAGGAGGACCCAACGCTCTAACAGACACACACACACACACACACACACACACACACTGTTATAATGTGGGTTACTTTTCATTCAGGCCGTCAGACCTTCACCTGCGGGGTCCTATGAGGCTCCTACCTAGGTAGTATAATGAGTAACAGCTGTGTGTTGCATTGGGACTGGACCTTTACATTATTCCATTGGCCACGAGGACGGGATCAACTTGGAGTTTAGCCCAACGGTAGAAAATGACGACGTATGGGAAAACCCATGAGTTAGATCAGGAAAAAGATGATTGGCAGCAGCACGTGGAACGTCTGGAATTCTACTTTGTGGCTAACAAGATCACAGATGCAGGACCAAAGCGAGCCATATTCCTGAGTGCATGTGGAGGAAAATCATATCTACGCATAGCGTAGAAAGTCTAGGCGATGCTGCGCGATTTGTGTCTGCCGGGTAAGCCAGGAGATTCTGACTTGACGGGGCTATTGAAACTTTTGAGTGATCACTTCACACCTAAACCCAGTGCCATTGTGGAGCGTTTTAAGTTTCATTCAAAACGAGACAGCAAGGACAGTCTGTGTCATCATTTATAGCCGAGCTGAAGAGAATAACGGAACATTGTGGGTTTGGGGCTACATTAAATGACATGATTCAGACAGACTGGTGTGCGGGATTAATGACGATCGCATTCAAAGGCGTCTGTTATCAGAACCGGATGACAGACTCACGTTGGCCAGGGCTATTGAGGTAGCAATCACAATGGAAACAGCGGCTAAAGATATAGCGGAGCTGCAGCACACGGGAGGGGAGGGACCCATTCATAAAGTACAACTACAACCTGTAGCACCGGAGCGGAGACCACCGTCGGCAGGATGTTACAGATGGGGAGGAAATCACTGGCCGGCGGATTGCCGATTCATAGATGCAGTTTGCCACAACTGCCAAAGGCGAGGACATTTGGCTAGAAAATGCCGCAGCCCCAGGCAGGTCAGACAGCCCAGACAGAACCGGGGACAGGGACTGGGTGCAACCCACATACTGGAGTATGAAGAGGAGGATTGTACACACAATCTGTATAATCTGGATGATGGAGAGAGAGTGGAGCCATACAGAGAGCAAGTGTCGGTGAATGGACATGAATGGACTTTGAAGTAGACACTGGTGCAGGTATGACAATTATTAATGAGGAAACCTACACTAAGATGGGAGGGGGGGCCACTCCATCAAACACTAATACAACTACACATACACCAGAGACAGAGTAGGAGTGTTAGGCAAGATGCACGCACAAGTCACCTACAAAGGGCAGACCAAGAAATTGGCATTGCTGGTGGTAAAAGGGGAGGGGCCTAATCTGATGGGGAGAAATTGGCTCAAAGCTATGCGGCTAGACTGGAGAGGCATTTTCAGACTACAGATAGGTCAGCAGCAGGAGTTAAATGCTCTGCTAGCACAACATGAGGATGTTTTTAAAGGTGAGCTGGGAACTTTAGTAGGGGCTACAGCAAAGATATATGTGGACCCAGAAGCCAAGCCACGGTATTTTAAAGCCAGGCCATTACCCTATGCCCTCAAAGAGAAAGTGGAGACAGAGTTGGTCAGATTGGAGAGGGCAGCTCCCATAGTGCCCAGACTAAAACCAGACAAGACAACCCCAATATGAGGGGCTATAAAGTGAATCCAGTGTCCAAGTTGGACAACTACCCTATTCCAAAAACAGAGGACTTGTTGGCGGTATTAGGGGGGGACAGACATGTCCCAGGCCTATCAACAGCTCCCACTGGATGACGACAATAAACCCCCACCGGGGTCTGTATCAGTACACCAGGCTACCCTATGGGGTGTCATCAGCACCGGGGTCTGTATCAGTACACCAGGCTACTGTAATGGAAAAATCATATGTTGTCCCTTCTATCACTCTCTGTTTCTTTGACCTTGTGACCCCCCCTATATAATTCTCCCTATCACCCTTTTGTCCTATTGTCCTGAGGGGTTCTTATCCTTATCCTTATCCTCATCCTGCTTGACCAACTGTAATGTTTATCTCACAGCGGGGGACAGTGGCTATTGCAGTCTACAGCTGTTGAGGGGGGGTTGGCATACAACTATTGAGCTGGATCAAAGGCTTGGCCGCTCCTGGTCCAACACCTCTGGCTTCCTCTGCCTGCACGAGAGTTCCTCCGTTCCCGTGCTGGGGATGGGGCTGGTGGAGCCAGGTGGTCAAGACTTGCATCATTGGGGTGAAAGACAGTATCTTAGGGGCAGTCCTAAGGAGGGATAAATACTGAGTGTTGCCAGCATTGCGGCGGACTTCCCTATCCTCACCTCATAGGATTCGGGGCTCCCGACAAAGCTTTGTCTGTCTGTTGTCTGTCTGTTGTCTGTCTGTTTGTCTGACTGTCTGTCTATATGTCTGTTTTGCTACTTGACTACTTGACTACTTGACCACTTGACTACTTGTCTACTTGTCTATTTGGATATGTTCATTGTGTTTCTGCTTGCTTGATAAATCTTCAAACTTAATTGAGTTCATGCGTGACAGTTCTTATTGATTGATAATTTGCCTTCTTATTCACGTAAATTTCCACCACAATTTGGTGTCAGAAGTGGGATCGTCACTCTCATCGCGGTAGGATCCCGGACGCAAACCGCGGCTGGCTGATCACCCCTTCGGGCTTCACAAGGAAGGGTTGACTGTTTGGTCCGTGGAGCCGCCGGGTGAGGTCGACGATCTTTTGGTTACGGTAAGAATCTGCGTGAATACTTAATGGCCAGCCGTTAGAGGTGAATTGCATACATCATTTGGAGCTTTTTAACCAAGGTTTTGTAGAAACCTGGATTAGTGCAGACGTGTGTTAATATTTCGTGAGTGCCGGCTGCCCAGGGACAGCCAGGTTGTCCAGGGACAATCGGAGTGTCCAGGGACACTCCATGAATGCGTATGAGTGTTAGAGGTACCTGATGAGTGTGTGAGTGAAAGTCACAGGCCGAGTGTCCAGGGACACTGGATGAATGTATGTCCAGGGACAGACTGAAAGAGGGTACAGACTGAAAGAGAGTGACTGGTGTCCGTATTCCAGGGAGTACGTTGACATTTAAAGGGCACTACACATCCGTATTCCAGGGAGTACGTTTATGGAAGTCGTATATACGCCGTATAAGCCTTTAATGTGTGCAATGTACACCTGGCGGTGGATAAAATAGTATAACTTCTAAGAGCTGTCACTGAGGTAAATGAACGCAATTTAAATAAAATTAGAGGTCTGAAAGATATTGGAAACAATTATTATTTGTTAAAACGATTATTTGTTAAAAAAGATTAATTTTGCAGGGCGCAACACGGTGATCTATCTATCTATCTACATTCTCTCTCTCTCTCTCTCTCTCTCTCTCTCTCTCTCTCTCTCTCTCTCTCTCTCTCTCTCTCTCTCTCTCTCTCTCTCTCTCTCTCTCTCTCCCTCCATCTTTATTCTGTTTAGGGAATACAACATTGAATTAAAGCATTTTATTTTGTTGATTATAACATAGAACTGAAGTTCATAAACCTATTATATAAAATAATGAGAATAAGAATAATTAAATAATAACATATGGGTTCGCAGGGAGCGAGGGAGGATGGCAAGGCAGGGGTTGCAAGTGTTAAAATGCATTTACATGAGAAGGCATTTTGGGGGGAGGTTTTACACTCTGTACTAGGATGGAGGGCCCCGGGGGGCCCATAGGGTGTCTAGGTGTAACTCAGTTAGCTAATTTAATTGTCAGAATATAAGGGACGAATAGGCAGGGCCATAATGACTGTTCTCTTGAGTCAACTACCCAGGCTAAGGTGGACCTGGACCTTGACTGCCCTCCCCCAGCGACCCTACCAGCGGCCCAGCCAACTTGCTACTACCACTGCAGCAAGCCACGAGTGAAGCTGACCGATGTCATGACGAGAGACATGACCATAAGCAAGGCGCACAGAGTTGGCCAGCAACCGAACCAACACGGAGACAAGAACTTTACTCTGAAAAGCGGTTACACTGGCTCCGGCAAAAACGGCAGCTTCGAGTGTTATAACCGCAATAAAGAAGGACACTTTGCAAAAGATTGCCCGGAGGAAAGCCGATTCAACCAGAGGCGTGGCCACAGTGATGATCATGATTCCAAACGCAACCAGCGCAGAGGGTCCAGCTGACTGGCGGGGAGGAGCAGGAGGGCGACGGGTCCACCACAGCTGAGGTCAACAAACAGGGAAGTGACACACGTAGACATGCAGCAACACACACACACGAGGGAAGCCATTGACATTAGAAGCACGACACACACCACAAACAGGCACATACGTACTGTATATCTAGAACATATTGATCCAAAGGATGTTGCCTTTTCTATAATTGATTAATATTAAAATTTGCAATGGTATTTAATTTGGGAAATACAGCTTGTCAATAACCTGACCCAAACCCTGACTCCAACCACTAACCCTAAAAAAGAGCAATGTTGATATCAATCATGTTAATGAGGTTAATATGTTAATGTTGAAAGATCCGTATGATACTGAGGGGATTGCTCATTTTGTACATGTTGAATGTTAAAGTACGAGTAGAATACGTCCGTATTGCACATGAGCTGATATACAACCAAAGAGTATAATAAGATAACAGCTATATAAAATGGTAATGTTACTTGCATTGGAGGCAATGCTGTGTTGCTGTTGACAAAGTGATTAAACCTTAAATGGTTCAAATTGACCGGAACCTTTTATGAAACTTAAATTAAAAACCTACTAACCTAATATGATTGCTTTGAATAGGACAGCGCCAATCAGAATGTTAAGTAAGACTGTTTATTTCTAAAATATGTAAACAAAGGTGTGACATTTTACTTAGGAAAAAGAAAAGAAAAGTGGAGGCCAGCATGAACCAATACAATTATTTCACTGAGAACACCCTTTAACTAATCTGGATTCATGTTATCAGGTTCTATAGGAACTGTTTTAATAATGTTATGATAAAACTTTAAGGTTTGGTATTTTAAGATAAAATTTCGCACAATTGGGAATAGTTTTTTATAATTTCATTTCTTAATACTTGGTCAGTGCGTGCTAGCAGACATTTAGGAGGAAATCACTTAAGGTGCTCGTCTAACTGGGACAGGGTGAACCAAGCGGTCCCTGCTTGTCAGTTGTCAAGTGAAGATTCCCTTCCCCCGTCCTTTCCTCCCCTTGTAGTGATCTCTAGCTTCTCCTTGGTGTCTGGCGAGAGGCAGGCTGACTGGTTTCTTTATGCACAGGATAAAGCTCCTCTTGTGTTTTTCTTCAAGGGATAACTCACAAAATATGAGCACATGTTTTGTTAGTTTTGTATTATTTTGGTTTGTTTTTGTTTTTGTCATTCCTAGATTCGACATCTCAGCAGAAAAACTGAGTTCAGACGGTCAAGCGTTAGCCGTTGTGTCAGTTACATAGACAATTCTGTCATCTCAAACTTGAAGGTAGTATCGACTCAACACATGTTGTAATGATGTCCCATTCATGGTTTATACGGGTGTGAGATAAAGGAGGGGGTGTGAATGGCCCTAGACAGGAGGCTTTGCCTCCCAGCGTGGTAGTTTCCATATTATGATAAGTTGACACATGGGAAGGACCATGTGTCAAGAGGAGGGAGGAAGACTGCCCTACACCAATATATTCAAAGGACGTCTCAAATTACTCACAAATTTTTCTCACACACATTTTTGGAGTAATAATGATTACCATAAAGAAGGTCAAAGTGCAATGAATACTGTGTAAGGAACAACTTTTTTCATCACAAACTGATTGTGGTTTTCTTGGACGCTTTGCTATTCCCTAGGCCACTGGCAGCTGTAAAATGTGAAGTTCATGTGAGGAATCAAGATGATGTGTCTAAAGGAAATGATAGAGTAGACATTAGACATTAAGACAGGAAATGCATAGTACTAACGTGCACACTCCACTAGAAGTACCTCCTCTCTCCCTACAGGAGGTCCAACAATAGGCGGATGCTAATGAGAAGAACCACTGAACAAAGGGTGGTTCTACCGAAAGGGAGGGGGTGTGGTTTGGACCATTCCAAATCCTCATTACTCATGCGGCAGTGAAGATGGAGGGACGAGCCACGTGGGTTCACGAGTACCACAGCAAATGTTCACCATCACCAGCAGGAAACCACAGGCCTCTAAGCCAGGAAGAGAAGTAGCTCAATACACTAGATGATGAATGTGGCTCTAACTTTATACACGATACACATACATATTGGAACTGTGCTAACCATTCTTATTGTAGGTCCTATCCTAGGGTGGGAGACAAAAACCTCCCTAGAACAGACGACCTGACTTACGAGAGCACGTCGCCCTAACACACATAACATATATCATCCTGATCCACACGTACGCCGCCAATATGTGATGGAGAAATGCTAATAATACGAGATCAACTGGTAAATCGAATTGTAATGTCTGTTCCACAATGCCAACGTCATCTCATGCACCCCCAATCATGTCTAGGAAGATGACTCACAGTGTGGCCGGCTGTCTAATGATGATGGGGACAGCATTACCGAGTAATGATTTTGCAAAGTTTGACCCGACGATATCACAAAATAACATAGACTCAGACTGCACAAATTTAACCGTACATGTGGCCCCACAGGAGGCGCATCCTAGTTCCCTCGTGACGGTAACAATAGATCCAGAGATGACCTTTGACATGTGTGTAGTAGCAGTTGGGTTCCAACCGCTTGGAGATATACACGTGGATAAATGTATGAAGATATTTTCCTTTTGCATAAAGGCACGACTAAATCAGCACAGATAGTACCAGCAGTTCTCAGTGTGCGTTAATGGTACCAGGCCCACGAGGAACCAGGGTCGTAGAGGGTCTGTGGTGGCTGTGTGGATCTAGGGTCTATCACAGCCTCCCGAACGACTGGTCTGGTCTTTGCGCACCAATATCAATTACAGACCAGACATACATTATTACGGCAACCCCGATATCAAAAGTTTGGCGAGAAAAGCGAGCGGTATATTTTAAAAAGCATGATGGAATGTGGGGAACCGACGTCCCCAACGATTTCAAAATATGGACGACCGCACAGAAATTCGGTCTTGCACTATTTCCACAACTAGGCGTGGGTAAGCTTCTTCTTATGGCAGAGACAACTAACTATCGACTTCAATCGTTTGCAGCACACTAGCCTCCGTTGGGGCGATCAAGGAGGAACTAAGTAGCTTACGGTTGGTGGTAATGCAAAATAGAATGGTCTTGGACCAGCTGACAGCGTCTTCATGAGGGGTTTGTGTTGTTGTGGGTTCATCATGTTGCACATATATTCCAGACAATGATGCGGATGGCAAGGAGATAGACCAAGCGATGCAGAACCTGACAGCCCTTCGCGACGCCATGAGCGAGGACAATATCGCTGCAGACGATGACTGGCTACGGGGCATACTTTCTTCTTGGAAACACTGGCTAGTAATGATAGGTATTTGGGTAGGGGGACTCTTGGTGTTACTTTGCATATGTTCAATGTGTGGGATTCCCTGCATGCGGAATCTGGTAGATAAGGCCATAAACAAAAGGGAGGCACACGTCCTCATGAAGTGGAATGCTGATAGCGACGACTGGACTCCACCATTCGTGGACGTTAACTTGGCACATCTGAATGAATAGGGATCCTGAACCTTTCCCCTAATCTATGATCATTGAGGAGGGACGGTGGGGGGAAGTTCCCCCTAAGGTCCCAAGTCGCAGAACCGTGATCATGAAGGTGGGGTAAGAGGAGGCATTGCTATTCATTAAGATGGGGACCTCACTGGTGTGTGCCAAACTGAATCCCCTACCGCATATGAAATGTGTTTAATGGATTGAATATGTGTTCTTTTTTTCCTTCCCCTAAATGGATGAGATGAACTTTATTTGTAACTAATTATTTTACTGTGATGCACAGTTGATGCCTGGCTATGCAAATGTATTAAATTGTTATGAATCATTCAAATCATCAATGAAGGTTTATTTTCCATTTAAGATTGTTGTGATAATTATGATGATAATAATCAAAAGGGAGGAAATGTAATGGAAAAATCATATGTTGTCCCTTCTATCACTCTCTGTTTCTTTGACCTTGTGACCCCCCCTATATAATTCTCCCTATCACCCTTTTGTCCTATTGTCCTGAGGGGTTCTTATCCTTATCCTTATCCTCATCCTGCTTGACCAACTGTAATGTTTATCTCACAGCGGGGGACAGTGGCTATTGCAGTCTACAGCTGTTGAGGGGGGGTTGGCATACAACTATTGAGCTGGATCAAAGGCTTGGCCGCTCCTGGTCCAACACCTCTGGCTTCCTCTGCCTGCACGAGAGTTCCTCCGTTCCCGTGCTGGGGATGGGGCTGGTGGAGCCAGGTGGTCAAGACTTGCATCATTGGGGTGAAAGACAGTATCTTAGGGGCAGTCCTAAGGAGGGATAAATACTGAGTGTTGCCAGCATTGCGGCGGACTTCCCTATCCTCACCTCATAGGATTCGGGGCTCCCGACAAAGCTTTGTCTGTCTGTTGTCTGTCTGTTGTCTGTCTGTTTGTCTGACTGTCTGTCTATATGTCTGTTTTGCTACTTGACTACTTGACTACTTGACCACTTGACTACTTGTCTACTTGTCTATTTGGATATGTTCATTGTGTTTCTGCTTGCTTGATAAATCTTCAAACTTAATTGAGTTCATGCGTGACAGTTCTTATTGATTGATAATTTGCCTTCTTATTCACGTAAATTTCCACCACACTACCCTATGGGGTGTCATCAGCACCGGGGTCTGTATCAGTACACCAGGCTACCCTATGGGGTGTCATCAGCACCGGGGTCTGTATCAGTACACCAGGCTACCCTATGGGGTGTCATCAGCACCGGGGTCTGTATCAGTACACCAGGCTACCCTATGGGGTGTCATCAGCACCGGGGTCTGTATCAGTACCCCAGGCTACCCTATGGGGTGTCATCAGCACCGGGGTCTGTATCAGTACACCAGGCTACCCTATGGGGTGTCATCAGCACCGGGGTCTGTATCAGTACACCAGGCTACCCTATGGGGTGTCATCAGCACCGGGGTCTGTATCAGTACCCCAGGCTACCCTATGGGGTGTCATCAGCACCGGGGTCTGTATCAGTACACCAGGCTACCCTATGGGGTGTCATCAGCACCGGGGTCTGTATCAGTACACCAGGCTACCCTATGGGTGTCATCAGCACCGGGGTCTGTATCAGTACACCAGGCTACCCTATGGGGTGTCATCAGCACCGGGGTCTGTATCAGTACACCAGGCTACCCTATGGGGTGTCATCAGCACCGGGGTCTGTATCAGTACACCAGGCTACCCTATGGGGTGTCATCAGCACCGGGGTCTGTATCAGTACACCAGGCTACCCTATGGGGTGTCATTAGCACCGGGGTCTATATCAGTACACCAGGCTACCCTATGGGGTGTCATCAGCACCGGGGTCTGTATCAGTACACCAGGCTACCCTATGGGGTGTCATCAGCACCGGGGTCTGTATCAGTACACCAGGCTACCCTATGGGGTGTCATCAGCACCGGGGTCTGTATCAGTACACCAGGCTACCCTATGGGGTGTCATCAGCACCGGGGTCTGTATCAGTACACCAGGCTACCCTATGGGGTGTCATCAGCACCGGGGTCTGTATCAGTACACCAGGCTACCCTATGGGGTGTCATCAGCACCGGGGTCTGTATCAGTACACCAGGCTACCCTATGGGGTGTCATCAGCACCGGGGTCTGTATCAGTACACCAGGCTACCCTATGGGGTGTCATCAGCACCGGGGTCTGTATCAGTACACCAGGCTACCCTATGGGGTGTCATCAGCACCGGGGTCTGTATCAGTACACCAGGCTACCCTATGGGGTGTCATCAGCACCGGGGTCTGTATCAGTACACCAGGCTACCCTATGGGGTGTCATTAGCACCGGGGTCTATATCAGTACACCAGGCTACCCTATGGGGTGTCATCAGCACCGGGGTCTGTATCAGTACACCAGGCTACCCTATGGGGTGTCATCAGCACCGGGGTCTGTATCAGTACACCAGGCTACCCTATGGGGTGTCATCAGCACCGGGGTCTGTATCAGTACACCAGGCTACCCTATGGGGTGTCATCAGCACCGGGGTCTGTATCAGTACACCAGGCTACCCTATGGGGTGTCATCAGCACCGGGGTCTGTATCAGTACACCAGGCTACCCTATGGGGTGTCATCAGCACCGGGGTCTGTATCAGTACACCAGGCTACCCTATGGGGTGTCATCAGCACCGGGGTCTGTATCAGTACACCAGGCTACCCTATGGGGTGTCATCAGCACCGGGGTCTGTATCAGTACACCAGGCTACCCTATGGGGTGTAATCAGCACCGGGGTCTGTATCAGTACACCAGGCTACCCTATGGTGTGTCATCAGCACCGGGGTCTGTATCAGTACACCAGGCTACCCTATGGGGTGTCATCAGCACCGGGTTCTGTATCAGTACACCAGGCTACCCTATGGGGTGTCATCAGCACCGGGGTCTGTATCAGTACACCAGGCTACCCTATGGGGTGTCATCAGCACCGGGGTCTGTATCAGTACACCAGGCTACCCTATGGTGTGTCATCAGCACCAGGCATATTCCAGCGCACCATGGATAACCTACTACAAGGCCTTCCCCAGGTGGTGGTGAGAATAGATGATATTCTGGTGACCGGTGACGACGATCCCAGCCATCTACACCACTTAGAGGTAGTGCTGAAGAGACTCTCAGCTGCAGGACTGCGTCTGAGGAGAGACAAATGTGTGTTCATGGTACCAGAGGTTGTTTACCTGGGTTACCGAATTAACCACAAAGGGATTCAACCAGTGGCTGACAAGGTACAGGCCATTGTAAATGCCCCACAGCCGACTGACCAGACACAGTTAAAGTCTTTCCTGGGCATGCTAAACTATTATCACAGGTTCCTGCCAAATGTGTCTACCATATTGGAGCCACTACACAAGCTTTTGAGAAAAGAGACCCCATGGAGATGGGAAAAAGGTCAGACCCAGGCATTTGAGGATGCAAAAAAGTGCCTCCAGTCTGAAAAATTATTAGTGCATTTTGATGAGACAAAGCCGCTCTGCTTGGCTTGTGATGCATCACCTTATGGCGTGGGAGCAGTATTATCACACCGGCTTCCAGATGGCTCCGACAGGCCAATCGGATACATGTCACGGTCACTGTCATCAGCAGAACGGGGATATTCACACCTAGAGAAAGAGGCGCTGTCTATCATTTTTGGTCTTAAAAAATTCCACCAGTATCTGTTTGGAAAACACTGCACTATTGCGACTGATCACAAACCCCTGCTAGGCCTTTTGGGAGAGAGTAAGGGCATCCCACAACTCGCGGCAGCCAGAATGCAAAGATGGGCATTAATTTTAGCCGCTTATGAGTACACCTTGGAGTATAAGGAGGGCTCAAAAAACGGGAATGCAGACGCACTGAGCAGACTCCCACTGCCCATAAAGCCCAGAAATGTACCACAGGAGGAAGAGGTGGTGCTGCTTATGGAGCATATGAATGGTACACCACTGCAGGTAAAACACATCCGGGACTGGACTCGTCGGGACCCTATCCTGTCCAGAGTCCACCAGTGGCTGTTGCAGGGCTCCTGGCCCTCACAGAGCACCGACCCAGAAAGACGGCCTTACACGAGACGACAACATGAACTGAGTGTGGAGGACGGGTGCATCCTGTGGGGAAGTAGAGTGATAATACCACCACAAGGAAGACAGACTATGATCAAGGAGCTTCATGAGGCTCATCCAGGGGTCTCAAGAATGAAAACATTGGCCCGCAGTTATGTGTGGTGGCCAAACATGGATGCAGATTTAGAGTCAGCAGTGCGCAGATGTCATGCATGTCAGTTGAACCAAGCCGTCCCAGCAGCAGCACCTTTACCCCCGTGGGAGTGGACAGACCAACCTTGGATGAGGCTGCATGTGGATTTTTGTGGGCCAGTATATGGAAAGATGTTTTTAATAGTCATTGACGTCTATTCAAAGTGGATTGAGGCTCACCCAATGCAGTCTATTACTTCATCCATGACAGTGGAGAAATTGAGGAGCATTTTTGCCACCCATGGAATCCCAGCAGTCCTGGTTAGTGATAATGGACCAAGTCTGGTCAGTGCAGAGTTCAAACACTTCCTAAAAAAAAACCGCATAAAGCATGTGACAACAGCACCATACCATCCGTCCTCGAATGGCTGTGCTGAGCGTGCAGTGCGGGTGTTCAAAGAGGGCATCAAGAAGATGGGGGAGGGTAGTGTGGAGACAAAGCTATCCAGGTTCTTGTTTAAGTACCGATCAACCCCTCAGACCACAACCGGAGCTACGCCAGCTGAGCTACTCATGAACCGGAGAATCAGAACTCAGTTGGATCTAGTGCGTCCTTCACTAGCGAATAGAGTTGGACTAAATCAGGACAAACAAAAAGAGCAGCATGTCAGGGACAGGATGTTCACAGAGTCTGACTCAGTCTATGTGAGAGGGTACTCAGGCCAGAAGTGGATTCCCGCAACACTCACAGAGAGGACCGGTTCAGTGTCTTGGAGGGTGACACAACAGGACGGCAAGCTGGTGAGACGTCATCAGGATCAGATGCGTCCATGTTATGATCAAACCACCACGCCAGCAAGTCTACCAGAGGAGAGCTTTGCACCACAAGAAGCAGTCAATCCAGGGTCAGAGACTCCGGCACCCGAGGCAGTCGTGCTGATGCCTCCGGAACCTCTTGCACCCGAGGCAGTCGTGCTGACGCCTCCGGAACCGGGTCCAGAAATAGGACGTCGTTATCCAGGTAGAGTTAGGAAGGCACCCACTTATTTTAATGCAGGGGCAGAATAATCCCCTTGGGTGTCTGGAGGAGGGGCAGTCTACCCCCTACCTTGTAGCTGAGATTAAGTAAAAAAATGTATACAAATGTATTTTTCAAGACTATGGGGGAAGGGATTGTTATAATGTGGGGTTACTTTTCATTCAGGCAGTAAGACCTGCACCTGCGGGGTCCTATGAGGCTCCTACTTAGGTAGTATAATGAGTAACAGCTGGTTGTTGCATTGGACCTGTATTGCATTTGACAGCAAGAAATAAACATCACAAACGAGCATTCGGACTGGACCTTTACATTATTACAACCACCTTCCTAGATCACTACCTTCCTAGGTCATTACCTTCCTAGGTCACTACCTCCCTAAGTCACTGCCTTCCTAGGTCAATGCCTTCCTAGGTCACCACCTTCCTAGGTCACTACCTTCCTAGGTTACCACTTTCCTAGGTCACTACCTTCCTAGGTCACCACCTTCCTAAGTCACTGCCTTCCTAGGTCACTACCTTCCTAGGTCACTACCTTCCTACGTCACTACCTTTCATCTGCCTCAATCTGGAAAGCACACTGGGTCAACTTCTGTTGTTTTAAATCTACGATACAAATAAACGACTTGACTTGACACACACTAAAGTAACACACACACACACACACACACACTACAGTAACACACACACACACACACACACACACAAACAAAAACACACACACACTACAGTAACACACACACACACACACACACACACACACACACACACACACACAAAAACACACACACACTACAGTAACACACACACACACACACACACACACACACACACACACATACACACACAAACACACACACACACATACACATAGACAGACATACACACACATGTACACAAACACACACACACAAACACAAACACAAACACATACTACAGTAACACACACACACACACACACACACTACAGTAACACAGACACACAAACACACATATACACATAGACAGACATACACACACACATACACGAAAACACACACACACACACACACACACAAACACACACACTACAGTAACACACACACACACACTACAGTAACACACACACACACACACACACACACACACACACACACACACACACACACACACACACACACACACACACACACACACACAGGGTGGCAATATAGCTCAGGAGGTAGAGCGGTCGCCTCACCACCGGCAGGTCGCTGGTTCGATCCCCGCCTCCTCCTGTGGAGGTGTGAAGCTGTGGAGGTGTCCTTGAGCAAGACCCCCTAACCCTAACTGCTCCTGACCTGCTGCTGTCTCCTTGATGGCTGACTCCTCGTCGGTGTATGAATGGTGATGTGAGGCAGGACTTGTATAGCGCTTTGGATAAAAGCGCTATATAAAAGCATCCGTTACTACACACACACACACACACAAAAACGTATACATACACATTCTAAGAGTAACACACACACACATACTACAGTAACACACGGGGGTCAGGTCTCGGGAGGGAAGGCCTCTGCTGCAGGCCTCTGCCTGCTTCAGTGGTCACGATGTTCTTTTGTCGGAGAGGAGCTTCACTCCACACACACAGACTGACTGAGGACACACACACACACACACACACACTGACTGACTGAGGACACACACACACAGACTGACTGAGGACACACACCCTGACACACACACACACACTGACTGACTGAGGACACACACCCTGACACACACACACACACACACACACACTGACTGACTGAGGACACACACCCTGACACACACACACAGACTGACTGAGGACACACACACACACAGGGACACACCCTGACACACACACACACAGACTGACTGAGGACACACACACACAGGGACACACCCTGACACAGACCTGCCAAGACAGTCTCTCTCTCTCTCTCTCTCTCAGCCCTGTGGTTAGAAGGCCCCACCCTAGGAGGAGGAGCCTGTTGTCCTGGCAACCAGGAGTCCAAAGCTGGAAAAACAACTCTCTCTCTGCTACCGTTTTTTCTCGTGTTTCAAGAGTGAAATACAGCACACACACACACACACGACATGTAAACACTTAGTGTTGTGTCTCTATGTAATTCTGCTTTGAAAGACTTCTCTGTAAGTGTGGATTTAGCGCCCCCTGCTGCTGCCTGGTGGAAACGTTGACTCATGGTTTGATCAGAATCAGAAAGTGGTTTCTTGCCGTATAGCGTTGGAGAAACACGGATAGGAATTAGACACGGGGGTCCGGAGCAACACAGGAACGTGAAAAACAAAACAGCACAGACAAGGCAACACAATAAGTCCTGTGCAAAGTTAGCATTTAAAAATATAAGTCTCAATATAAGTATAAGTATAAATATGAGTATTAGTGTGTATGTGTGTGTGTATGAGGGCTGGGTCCGGTGGGGGGAGCCTCCTGCTGGAGGGGAGAGGAGCAGAGAGACTGGGGCCTGAGGGGTGAGAGGAGGGGAGAGGAGGGGAGAGACTGGGGTCTGAGGCGTGAGAGGAGGGGAGAGGAGCAGAGAGACTGGGGCCTGAGGGGTGAGAGGAGGGGAGAGGAGCAGAGAGAATGGGGCCTGAGGGGTGAGAGGAGGGGAGAGGAGCAGAGAGACTGGGGTCTGAGGGGTGAGAGGAGGGGAGAGGAGCAGAGAGACTGGGGCCTGAGGGGTGAGAGGAGGGGAGAGGAGCAGAGAGACTGGGGCCTGAGGGGTGAGAGGAGGGGAGAGGAGCAGAGAGACTGGGGCCTGAGGGGTGAGAGGAGGGGAGAGGAGCAGAGAGACTGGGGCCTGGGTGAGAGGAGGGGAGAGGAGCAGAGAGACTGGGGTCTGAGGGGTGAGAGGAGGGGAGAGGAGCAGAGAGACTGGGGCCTGGGTGAGAGGAGGGGAGATGAGCAGAGAGACTGGGGCCTGGGTGAGAGGAGGGGAGAGGAGCAGAGAGACTGGGGCCTGGGTGAGAGGAGGGGAGAGGAGCAGAGAGACTGGGGCCTGGGTGAGAGGAGGGGAGAGGAGCAGAGAGACTGGGGCCTCAGGGGTGAGAGGAGGGGAGAGGAGCAGAGAGACTGGGGCCTGAGGGGTGAGAGGAGGGGAGAGGAGCAGAGAGACTGGGGCCTGAATGAGAGGAGGGGAGAGGAGCAGAGAGACTGGGGCCTGGGTGAGAGGAGGGGAGAGGAGCAGAGAGACTGAGGCCTGGGTGAGAGGAGGGGAGAGGAGCAGAGAGACTGGGGCCTGGGTGAGAGGAGGGGAGAGGAGCAGAGAGACTGGGGTCTGGGTGAGAGGAGGGGAGATGAGCAGAGAGACTGGGGCCTGGGTGAGAGGAGGGGAGAGGAGCAGAGAGACTGGGGCCTGGGTGAGAGGAGGGGAGAGGAGCAGAGAGACTGGGGTCTGGGTGAGAGGAGGGGAGATGAGCAGAGAGACTGGGGCCTGAGGGGTGAGAGGAGGGGAGATGAGCAGAGAGACTGGGGCCTGAGGGGTGAGAGGAGGGGAGAGGAGCAGAGAGACTGGGGCCTGAGGGGTGAGAGGAGGGGAGAGGAGCAGAGAGACTGGGGTCTGGGTGAGAGGAGGGGAGATGAGCAGAGAGACTGGGGCCTGAGGGGTGAGAGGAGGGGAGATGAGCAGAGAGACTGGGGCCTGAGGGGTGAGAGGAGGGGAGAGAAGCAGAGAGACTGGGGCCTGAGGGGTGAGAGGAGGGGAGAGGCAGACGCTTTTATCCAAAGCGACTTACAAGGTGTACATTAGTTGAAGCAGACAATAGCATAACACTGAGGTACGCAAACATCAAAATAGAAAATTATATTCAGTATTCATATTAACAAGATGAATAACACACACACACACCTTTATGCACACACACACACACACACACACATATATTAATAATAATAATAATAATATTAATACATTTTATTTATAAGCGCACTTTTCATTTCATATGTATATACATAAAGACACACATGCAGACACATATAGAACACACACACACATGCACACGCATGCATGCATCCACAGACACACACACACACACATAGAAACTTAGAATACACACACAAGCATATAGAAGTACACACACATATAGAAGTGCACACACACACACACACACACACACACACACACACACACACACACACACACACACACACACACACACACACACACACACACACACACACACTTACTTATATACATACCGTATATACACACACTGTCACAATGGTTATTCACCCTGTCTCCACTAGAGGGCAGCATCAACCCTCATTCACGTCTCCCCCACACCTGCAGCACATTAGAATCAACCTGCCTATTAAAGCCTACCCCCGCACACTCAGACTTTACCAGATTGTTCCTGATGACACAGACTCTCCAGTGTTCCTGATCACCTGCCTGTCCCTGCCTGGTTCCTGATCACCTGCCTGTCCCTGCCTGGTTCCTGATCACCTGCCTGTCCCTGACTACGTCTCTGCCTGTCCCTGCCTGGTTCCTGATCACCTGCCTGTCCCTGACCGGTTCCCGATCGGTTTCCGATCTACCGCCTGTCCCTGACTACGTCTCTGTCATATACATATATGTGTATATGTATATAAATGTTTATATACATATACACACACGCACACACATATATAAATGCTCACAAACACACTTATTTATATACACATACATAAAAATACACACACACAAACACACATATTCATAAATACATACACATACTGTAATACACATACATACAGACACACACAAACGCACATCTTAAAACACACACACACACACACACACACACACACACATATTGGTATGAAGCTGTCTGATGAATGATTAACAAATCTTAAGATATGAGGCTGCTTATCAAGGGAGGGAGGGAGGGTGGGAGGAGGAGGAGGAGGAGGAGGAGGGACAAAGGTGGGGAGGAGAAGAAGGGAGGAGGAGAGAGGGAGAGAGGGAGAGGGAGGAGGAGGGAGAGAGGGAGAGGGAGGAGGAGGATGAGAGGTGGGGAGGGAGGGAGGAGGAGGAGAAGGGAGATAGGTGGGTAGGGAGGGAGGGAGGAGGAGAAGGAGGGAGAGAGGTGGTGAAGGAGGGAGGGAGGGACGAGGAGGAGGGAGAGAGGTGGTGAGAGGAGGAGAAGGAGGGAGGAGGATAGAGGGAGGGAGAGGGAGGGAGAGAAGTGGTAAGGGAGGGAGGGAGGAGGATAGAGGGAGGGAGGAAGAGGGAGGAGGAGGAAGTGAGGTGGTGAGGGAAGGAGGGAGGGAGGGAGGGAGGGAGGGAGGGAGGAGAGGGAGAGAGGTGGGGAGGAGAAGGAGGGAGGAGGATAGAGGGAGGGAGAGGGTGGAGGAGGAGGGAGAGAGGTGGGGAGGGAGGGAGGGAGGAGGAGGGAGAGAGGTGGTGAAGGAGGGAGGGAAGAGGAGGAGGGAGAGAGGTGGGAAGGGAGTGAGGAGGAGAAGGAGGGAGAGAGATGGTGAGGGGAGGAAAAGGAGGGAGGAGGATAGCGGGAGGGAGGAAGAGGGTGGAGGAGGAAGAGAGGTGGTGAGGGAGGAGGGAGGAGGAGAAGGAGGGAGAGAGGTGGGGAGAGAAGATAAGGAGGGAGAGAGGTGGGGAGGAAGAAGGAGAAGAAGGAGGGAGAGGTGGGGGAGGGAGGGCTCAAAAAACGGGAATGCAGACGCACTGAGCAGACTCCCACTGCCCATAAAGCCCAGAAATGTACCACAGGAGGAAGAGGTGGTGCTGCTTATGGAGCATATGAATGGTACACCACTGCAGGTAAAACACATCCGGGACTGGACTCGTCGGGACCCTATCCTGTCCAGAGTCCACCAGTGGCTGTTGCAGGGCTCCTGGCCCTCACAGAGCACCGACCCAGAAAGACGGCCTTACACGAGACGACAACATGAACTGAGTGTGGAGGACGGGTGCATCCTGTGGGGAAGTAGAGTGATAATACCACCACAAGGAAGACAGACTATGATCAAGGAGCTTCATGAGGCTCATCCAGGGGTCTCAAGAATGAAAACATTGGCCCGCAGTTATGTGTGGTGGCCAAACATGGATGCAGATTTAGAGTCAGCAGTGCGCAGATGTCATGCATGTCAGTTGAACCAAGCCGTCCCAGCAGCAGCACCTTTACCCCCGTGGGAGTGGCCAGACCAACCTTGGATGAGGCTGCATGTGGATTTTTGTGGGCCAGTATATGGAAAGATGTTTTTAATAGTCATTGACGTCTATTCAAAGTGGATTGAGGCTCACCCAATGCAGTCTATTACTTCATCCATGACAGTGGAGAAATTGAGGAGCATTTTTGCCACCCATGGAATCCCAGCAGTCCTGGTTAGTGATAATGGACCAAGTCTGGTCAGTGCAGAGTTCAAACACTTCCTAAAAAAAAACCGCATAAAGCATGTGACAACAGCACCATACCATCCGTCCTCGAATGGCTGTGCTGAGCGTGCAGTGCGGGTGTTCAAAGAGGGCATCAAGAAGATGGGGGAGGGTAGTGTGGAGACAAAGCTATCCAGGTTCTTGTTTAAGTACCGATCAACCCCTCAGACCACAACCGGAGCTACGCCAGCTGAGCTACTCATGAACCGGAGAATCAGAACTCAGTTGGATCTAGTGCGTCCTTCACTAGCGAATAGAGTTGGACTAAATCAGGACAAACAAAAAGAGCAGCATGTCAGGGACAGGATGTTCACAGAGTCTGACTCAGTCTATGTGAGAGGGTACTCAGGCCAGAAGTGGATTCCCGCAACACTCACAGAGAGGACCGGTCCAGTGTCTTGGAGGGTGACACAACAGGACGGCAAGCTGGTGAGACGTCATCAGGATCAGATGCGTCCATGTTATGATCAAACCACCACGCCAGCAAGTCTACCAGAGGAGAGCTTTGCACCACAAGAAGCAGTCAATCCAGGGTCAGAGACTCCGGCACCCGAGGCAGTCGTGCTGATGCCTCCGGAACCTCTTGCACCCGAGGCAGTCGTGCTGACGCCTCCGGAACCGGGTCCAGAAATAGGACGTCGTTATCCAGGTAGAGTTAGGAAGGCACCCACTTATTTTAATGCAGGGGCAGAATAATCCCCTTGGGTGTCTGGAGGAGGGGCAGTCTACCCCCTACCTTGTAGCTGAGATTAAGTAAAAAAATGTATACAAATGTATTTTTCAAGACTATGGGGGAAGGGATTGTTATAATGTGGGGTTACTTTTCATTCAGGCAGTAAGACCTGCACCTGCGGGGTCCTATGAGGCTCCTACTTAGGTAGTATAATGAGTAACAGCTGGTTGTTGCATTGGACCTGTATTGCATTTGACAGCAAGAAATAAACATCACAAACGAGCATTCGGACTGGACCTTTACATTATTACAACCACCTTCCTAGATCACTACCTTCCTAGGTCATTACCTTCCTAGGTCACTACCTCCCTAAGTCACTGCCTTCCTAGGTCAATGCCTTCCTAGGTCACCACCTTCCTAGGTCACTACCTTCCTAGGTTACCACTTTCCTAGGTCACTACCTTCCTAGGTCACCACCTTCCTAAGTCACTGCCTTCCTAGGTCACTACCTTCCTAGGTCACTACCTTCCTACGTCACTACCTTTCATCTGCCTCAATCTGGAAAGCACACTGGGTCAACTTCTGTTGTTTTAAATCTACGATACAAATAAACGACTTGAGTTGACACACACACACACACACACTACAGTAACACACACACACACACACACACACACACACACACACACACACACAAACACACACTAAAGTAACACACACACACACACACACACACTACAGTAACACACACACACACACACACACACACAAACAAAAACACACACACACTACAGTAACACACACACACACACACACACACACACACACACACACACACACACACACACACACACACAAACAAAAACACACACACACTACAGTAACACACACACACACACACACACACACATACACACACAAACACACACACACACATACACATAGACAGACATACACACACATGTACACAAACACACACACACAAACACAAACACAAACACATACTACAGTAACACACACACACACACACACACACACACTACAGTAACACAGACACACAAACACACATATACACATAGACAGACATACACACACACATACACGAAAACACACACACACACACACACACACACAAACACACACACTACAGTAACACACACACACACACACACTACAGTAACACACACACACACACAGGGACACACCCTGACACACACACACACAGACTGACTGAGGACACACACACACAGGGACACACCCTGACACAGACCTGCCAAGACAGTCTCTCTCTCTCTCTCTCTCTCAGCCCTGTGGTTAGAAGGCCCCACCCTAGGAGGAGGAGCCTGTTGTCCTGGCAACCAGGAGTCCAAAGCTGGAAAAACAACTCTCTCTCTGCTACCGTTTTTTCTCGTGTTTCAAGAGTGAAATACAGCACACACACACACACACGACATGTAAACACTTAGTGTTGTGTCTCTATGTAATTCTGCTTTGAAAGACTTCTCTGTAAGTGTGGATTTAGCGCCCCCTGCTGCTGCCTGGTGGAAACGTTGACTCATGGTTTGATCAGAATCAGAAAGTGGTTTCTTGCCGTATAGCGTTGGAGAAACACGGATAGGAATTAGACACGGGGGTCCGGAGCAACACAGGAACGTGAAAAACAAAACAGCACAGACAAGGCAACACAATAAGTCCTGTGCAAAGTTAGCATTTAAAAATATAAGTCTCAATATAAGTATAAGTATAAATATGAGTATTAGTGTGTATGTGTGTGTGTATGAGGGCTGGGTCCGGTGGGGGGAGCCTCCTGCTGGAGGGGAGAGGAGCAGAGAGACTGGGGCCTGAGGGGTGAGAGGAGGGGAGAGGAGGGGAGAGACTGGGGTCTGAGGCGTGAGAGGAGGGGAGAGGAGCAGAGAGACTGGGGCCTGAGGGGTGAGAGGAGGGGAGAGGAGCAGAGAGACTGGGGCCTGAGGGGTGAGAGGAGGGGAGAGGAGCAGAGAGACTGGGGTCTGAGGGGTGAGAGGAGGGGAGAGGAGCAGAGAGACTGGGGCCTGAGGGGTGAGAGGAGGGGAGAGGAGCAGAGAGACTGGGGCCTGAGGGGTGAGAGGAGGGGAGAGGAGCAGAGAGACTAGGGCCTGAGGGGTGAGAGGAGGGGAGAGGAGCAGAGAGACTGGGGCCTGGGTGAGAGGAGGGGAGAGGAGCAGAGAGACTGGGGTCTGAGGGGTGAGAGGAGGGGAGAGGAGCAGAGAGACTGGGGCCTGGGTGAGAGGAGGGGAGATGAGCAGAGAGACTGGGGCCTGGGTGAGAGGAGGGGAGAGGAGCAGAGAGACTGGGGCCTGGGTGAGAGGAGGGGAGAGGAGCAGAGAGACTGGGGCCTGGGTGAGAGGAGGGGAGAGGAGCAGAGAGACTGGGGCCTCAGGGGTGAGAGGAGGGGAGAGGAGCAGAGAGACTGGGGCCTGAGGGGTGAGAGGAGGGGAGAGGAGCAGAGAGACTGGGGCC
This sequence comes from Muraenolepis orangiensis, assembly GCA_027704905.1. Lineage (NCBI taxonomy): Eukaryota > Metazoa > Chordata > Actinopteri > Gadiformes > Muraenolepididae > Muraenolepis > Muraenolepis orangiensis. Next base: position 24,877 of record JANIIK010001900.1, read on the forward strand.
TGAATGAGAGGAGGGGAGAGGAGCAGAGAGACTGGGGCCTGGGTGAGAGGAGGGGAGAGGAGCAGAGAGACTGAGGCCTGGGTGAGAGGAGGGGAGAGGAGCAGAGAGACTGGGGCCTGGGTGAGAGGAGGGGAGAGGAGCAGAGAGACTGGGGTCTGGGTGAGAGGAGGGGAGATGAGCAGAGAGACTGGGGCCTGGGTGAGAGGAGGGGAGAGGAGCAGAGAGACTGGGGCCTGGGTGAGAGGAGGGGAGAGGAGCAGAGAGACTGGGGTCTGGGTGAGAGGAGGGGAGATGAGCAGAGAGACTGGGGCCTGAGGGGTGAGAGGAGGGGAGATGAGCAGAGAGACTGGGGCCTGAGGGGTGAGAGGAGGGGAGAGGAGCAGAGAGACTGGGGCCTGAGGGGTGAGAGGAGGGGAGAGGAGCAGAGAGACTGGGGTCTGGGTGAGAGGAGGGGAGATGAGCAGAGAGACTGGGGCCTGAGGGGTGAGAGGAGGGGAGATGAGCAGAGAGACTGGGGCCTGAGGGGTGAGAGGAGGGGAGAGAAGCAGAGAGACTGGGGCCTGAGGGGTGAGAGGAGGGGAGAGGCAGACGCTTTTATCCAAAGCGACTTACAAGGTGTACATTAGTTGAAGCAGACAATAGCATAACACTGAGGTACGCAAACATCAAAATAGAAAATTATATTCAGTATTCATATTAACAAGATGAATAACACACACACACACCTTTATGCACACACACACACACACACACATATAATAATAATAATAATAATATTAATACATTTTATTTATAAGCGCACTTTTCATTTCATATGTATATACATAAAGACACACATGCAGACACATATAGAACACACACACACATGCACACGCATGCATGCATCCACAGACACACACACACACACATAGAAACTTAGAATACACACACAAGCATATAGAAGTACACACACATATAGAAGTGCACACACACACACACACACACACACACACACACACACACACACACACACACACACACACACACACACACACACACACACACACACACTTACTTATATACATACCGTATATACACACACTGTCACAATGGTTATTCACCCTGTCTCCACTAGAGGGCAGCATCAACCCTCATTCACGTCTCCCCCACACCTGCAGCACATTAGAATCAACCTGCCTATTAAAGCCTACCCCCGCACACTCAGACTTTACCAGATTGTTCCTGATGACACAGACTCTCCAGTGTTCCTGATCACCTGCCTGTCCCTGCCTGGTTCCTGATCACCTGCCTGTCCCTGCCTGGTTCCTGATCACCTGCCTGTCCCTGACTACGTCTCTGCCTGTCCCTGCCTGGTTCCTGATCACCTGCCTGTCCCTGACCGGTTCCCGATCGGTTTCCGATCTACCGCCTGTCCCTGACTACGTCTCTGTCATATACATATATGTGTATATGTATATAAATGTTTATATACATATACACACACGCACACACATATATAAATGCTCACAAACACACTTATTTATATACACATACATAAAAATACACACACACAAACACACATATTCATAAATACATACACATACTGTAATACACATACATACAGACACACACAAACGCACATCTTAAAACACACACACACACACACACACACACACACATATTGGTATGAAGCTGTCTGATGAATGATTAACAAATCTTAAGATATGAGGCTGCTTATCAAGGGAGGGAGGGAGGGTGGGAGGAGGAGGAGGAGGAGGAGGGACAAAGGTGGGGAGGAGAAGAAGGGAGGAGGAGAGAGGGAGAGAGGGAGAGGGAGGAGGAGGGAGAGAGGGAGAGGGAGGAGGAGGATGAGAGGTGGGGAGGGAGGGAGGAGGAGGAGAAGGGAGATAGGTGGGTAGGGAGGGAGGGAGGAGGAGAAGGAGGGAGAGAGGTGGTGAAGGAGGGAGGGAGGGACGAGGAGGAGGGAGAGAGGTGGTGAGAGGAGGAGAAGGAGGGAGGAGGATAGAGGGAGGGAGAGGGAGGGAGAGAAGTGGTAAGGGAGGGAGGGAGGAGGATAGAGGGAGGGAGGAAGAGGGAGGAGGAGGAAGTGAGGTGGTGAGGGAAGGAGGGAGGGAGGGAGGGAGGGAGGGAGGGAGGAGGAGGGAGAGAGGTGGGGAGGAGAAGGAGGGAGGAGGATAGAGGGAGGGAGAGGGTGGAGGAGGAGGGAGAGAGGTGGGGAGGGAGGGAGGGAGGAGGAGGGAGAGAGGTGGTGAAGGAGGGAGGGAAGAGGAGGAGGGAGAGAGGTGGGAAGGGAGTGAGGAGGAGAAGGAGGGAGAGAGATGGTGAGGGGAGGAAAAGGAGGGAGGAGGATAGCGGGAGGGAGGAAGAGGGTGGAGGAGGAAGAGAGGTGGTGAGGGAGGAGGGAGGAGGAGAAGGAGGGAGAGAGGTGGGGAGAGAAGATAAGGAGGGAGAGAGGTGGGGAGGAAGAAGGAGAAGAAGGAGGGAGAGGTGGGGGAGGGAGGGCTCAAAAAACGGGAATGCAGACGCACTGAGCAGACTCCCACTGCCCATAAAGCCCAGAAATGTACCACAGGAGGAAGAGGTGGTGCTGCTTATGGAGCATATGAATGGTACACCACTGCAGGTAAAACACATCCGGGACTGGACTCGTCGGGACCCTATCCTGTCCAGAGTCCACCAGTGGCTGTTGCAGGGCTCCTGGCCCTCACAGAGCACCGACCCAGAAAGACGGCCTTACACGAGACGACAACATGAACTGAGTGTGGAGGACGGGTGCATCCTGTGGGGAAGTAGAGTGATAATACCACCACAAGGAAGACAGACTATGATCAAGGAGCTTCATGAGGCTCATCCAGGGGTCTCAAGAATGAAAACATTGGCCCGCAGTTATGTGTGGTGGCCAAACATGGATGCAGATTTAGAGTCAGCAGTGCGCAGATGTCATGCATGTCAGTTGAACCAAGCCGTCCCAGCAGCAGCACCTTTACCCCCGTGGGAGTGGCCAGACCAACCTTGGATGAGGCTGCATGTGGATTTTTGTGGGCCAGTATATGGAAAGATGTTTTTAATAGTCATTGACGTCTATTCAAAGTGGATTGAGGCTCACCCAATGCAGTCTATTACTTCATCCATGACAGTGGAGAAATTGAGGAGCATTTTTGCCACCCATGGAATCCCAGCAGTCCTGGTTAGTGATAATGGACCAAGTCTGGTCAGTGCAGAGTTCAAACACTTCCTAAAAAAAACCGCATAAAGCATGTGACAACAGCACCATACCATCCGTCCTCGAATGGCTGTGCTGAGCGTGCAGTGCGGGTGTTCAAAGAGGGCATCAAGAAGATGGGGGAGGGTAGTGTGGAGACAAAGCTATCCAGGTTCTTGTTTAAGTACCGATCAACCCCTCAGACCACAACCGGAGCTACGCCAGCTGAGCTACTCATGAACCGGAGAATCAGAACTCAGTTGGATCTAGTGCGTCCTTCACTAGCGAATAGAGTTGGACTAAATCAGGACAAACAAAAAGAGCAGCATGTCAGGGACAGGATGTTCACAGAGTCTGACTCAGTCTATGTGAGAGGGTACTCAGGCCAGAAGTGGATTCCCGCAACACTCACAGAGAGGACCGGTCCAGTGTCTTGGAGGGTGACACAACAGGACGGCAAGCTGGTGAGACGTCATCAGGATCAGATGCGTCCATGTTATGATCAAACCACCACGCCAGCAAGTCTACCAGAGGAGAGCTTTGCACCACAAGAAGCAGTCAATCCAGGGTCAGAGACTCCGGCACCCGAGGCAGTCGTGCTGATGCCTCCGGAACCTCTTGCACCCGAGGCAGTCGTGCTGACGCCTCCGGAACCGGGTCCAGAAATAGGACGTCGTTATCCAGGTAGAGTTAGGAAGGCACCCACTTATTTTAATGCAGGGGCAGAATAATCCCCTTGGGTGTCTGGAGGAGGGGCAGTCTACCCCCTACCTTGTAGCTGAGATTAAGTAAAAAAATGTATACAAATGTATTTTTCAAGACTATGGGGGAAGGGATTGTTATAATGTGGGGTTACTTTTCATTCAGGCAGTAAGACCTGCACCTGCGGGGTCCTATGAGGCTCCTACTTAGGTAGTATAATGAGTAACAGCTGGTTGTTGCATTGGACCTGTATTGCATTTGACAGCAAGAAATAAACATCACAAACGAGCATTCGGACTGGACCTTTACATTATTACAACCACCTTCCTAGATCACTACCTTCCTAGGTCATTACCTTCCTAGGTCACTACCTCCCTAAGTCACTGCCTTCCTAGGTCAATGCCTTCCTAGGTCACCACCTTCCTAGGTCACTACCTTCCTAGGTTACCACTTTCCTAGGTCACTACCTTCCTAGGTCACCACCTTCCTAAGTCACTGCCTTCCTAGGTCACTACCTTCCTAGGTCACTACCTTCCTACGTCACTACCTTTCATCTGCCTCAATCTGGAAAGCACACTGGGTCAACTTCTGTTGTTTTAAATCTACGATACAAATAAACGACTTGACTTGACACACACACACACACACTACAGTAACACACACACACACACACACACACACACACAAACACACACTAAGTAACACACACACACACACACACACTACAGTAACACACACACACACACACACACACACAAACAAAACACACACACACTACAGTAACACACACACACACACACACACACACACACAACAAAAACACACACACACTACAGTAACACACACACACACACACACACACACACACACACACACACACATACACACACAAACACACACACACACATACACATAGACAGACATACACACACATGTACACAAACACACACACACAAACACAAACACAAACACATACTACAGTAACACACACACACACACACACACACACTACAGTAACACAGACACACAAACACACATATACACATAGACAGACATACACACACACATACACGAAAACACACACACACACACACACACACACACACAAACACACACACTACAGTAACACACACACACACACACTACAGTAACACACACACACACACACACACACACACACACACACACACACACACACACACACACACACACAGGGTGGCAATATAGCTCAGGAGGTAGAGCGGTCGCCTCACCACCGGCAGGTCGCTGGTTCGATCCCCGCCTCCTCCTGTGGAGGTGTGAAGCTGTGGAGGTGTCCTTGAGCAAGACCCCCTAACCCTAACTGCTCCTGACCTGCTGCTGTCTCCTTGATGGCTGACTCCTCGTCGGTGTATGAATGGTGATGTGAGGCAGGACTTGTATAGCGCTTTGGATAAAAGCGCTATATAAAAGCATCCGTTACTACACAAACACACACACACACACACACAAAAACGTATACATACACATTCTAAGAGTAACACACACACACATACTACAGTAACACACGGGGGTCAGGTCTCGGGAGGGAAGGCCTCTGCTGCAGGCCTCTGCCTGCTTCAGTGGTCACGATGTTCTTGTGTCGGAGAGGAGCTTCACTCCACACACACAGACTGACTGAGGACACACACACACACACACACACACACACACACACACACTGAGGACAGGGACACACCCTGACACACACACACACACACACACTGACTGACTGAGGACACACACACACAGACTGACTGAGGACACACACACACACACACTGACTGACTGAGGACACACACACACAGACTGACTGAGGACACACACCCTGACACACACACACACACTGACTGACTGAGGACACACACCCTGACACACACACACAGACTGACTGAGGACACACACACACACAGGGACACACCCTGACAAACACACACACAGACTGACTGAGGACACACACACACAGGGACACACCCTGACACAGACCTGCCAAGACAGTCTCTCTCTCTCTCTCTCTCTCTCTCTCTCAGCCCTGTGGTTAGAAGGCCCCACCCTAGGAGGAGGAGCCTGTTGTCCTGGCAACCAGGAGTCCAAAGCTGGAAAAACAACTCTCTCTCTCTGCTACCGTTTTTTCTCGTGTTTCAAGAGTGAAATACAGCACACACACACACACACGACACGTAAACACTTAGTGTTGTGTCTCTATGTAATTCTGCTTTGAAAGACTTCTCTGTAAGTGTGGATTTAGCGCCCCCTGCTGCTGCCTGGTGGAAACGTTGACTCATGGTTTGATCAGAATCAGAAAGTGGTTTCTTGCCGTATAGCGTTGGAGAAACACGGATAGGAATTAGACACGGGGGTCCGGAGCAACACAGGAACGTGAAAAACAAAACAGCACAGACAAGGCAACACAATAAGTCCTGTGCAAAGTTAGCATTTAAAAATATAAGTCTCAATATAAGTATAAGTATAAATATGAGTATTAGTGTGTATGTGTGTGTGTATGAGGGCTGGGTCCGGTGGGGGGAGCCTCCTGCTGGAGGGGAGAGGAGCAGAGAGACTGGGGCCTGAGGGGTGAGAGGAGGGGAGAGGAGGGGAGAGACTGGGGTCTGAGGCGTGAGAGGAGGGGAGAGGAGCAGAGAGACTGGGGCCTGAGGGGTGAGAGGAGGGGAGAGGAGCAGAGAGACTGGGGCCTGAGGGGTGAGAGGAGGGGAGAGGAGCAGAGAGACTGGGGTCTGAGGGGTGAGAGGAGGGGAGAGGAGCAGAGAGACTGGGGCCTGAGGGGTGAGAGGAGGGGAGAGGAGCAGAGAGACTGGGGCCTGAGGGTGAGAGGAGGGGAGAGGAGCAGAGAGACTGGGGCCTGAGGGGTGAGAGGAGGGGAGAGGAGCAGAGAGACTGGGGCCTGGGTGAGAGGAGGGGAGAGGAGCAGAGAGACTGGGGTCTGAGGGGTGAGAGGAGGGGAGAGGAGCAGAGAGACTGGGGCCTGGGTGAGAGGAGGGGAGATGAGCAGAGAGACTGGGGCCTGGGTGAGAGGAGGGGAGAGGAGCAGAGAGACTGGGGCCTGGGTGAGAGGAGGGGAGAGGAGCAGAGAGACTGGGGCCTGGGTGAGAGGAGGGGAGAGGAGCAGAGAGACTGGGGCCTCAGGGGTGAGAGGAGGGGAGAGGAGCAGAGAGACTGGGGCCTGAGGGGTGAGAGGAGGGGAGAGGAGCAGAGAGACTGGGGCCTGAATGAGAGGAGGGGAGAGGAGCAGAGAGACTGGGGCCTGGGTGAGAGGAGGGGAGAGGAGCAGAGAGACTGAGGCCTGGGTGAGAGGAGGGGAGAGGAGCAGAGAGACTGGGGCCTGGGTGAGAGGAGGGGAGAGGAGCAGAGAGACTGGGGTCTGGGTGAGAGGAGGGGAGATGAGCAGAGAGACTGGGGCCTGGGTGAGAGGAGGGGAGAGGAGCAGAGAGACTGGGGCCTGGGTGAGAGGAGGGGAGAGGAGCAGAGAGACTGGGGTCTGGGTGAGAGGAGGGGAGATGAGCAGAGAGACTGGGGCCTGAGGGGTGAGAGGAGGGGAGATGAGCAGAGAGACTGGGGCCTGAGGGGTGAGAGGAGGGGAGAGGAGCAGAGAGACTGGGGCCTGAGGGGTGAGAGGAGGGGAGAGGAGCAGAGAGACTGGGGTCTGGGTGAGAGGAGGGGAGATGAGCAGAGAGACTGGGGCCTGAGGGGTGAGAGGAGGGGAGATGAGCAGAGAGACTGGGGCCTGAGGGGTGAGAGGAGGGGAGAGAAGCAGAGAGACTGGGGCCTGAGGGGTGAGAGGAGGGGAGAGGCAGACGCTTTTATCCAAAGCGACTTACAAGGTGTACATTAGTTGAAGCAGACAATAGCATAACACTGAGGTACGCAAACATCAAAATAGAAAATTATATTCAGTATTCATATTAACAAGATGAATAACACACACACACACCTTTATGCACACACACACACACACACACATATAATAATAATAATAATAATATTAATACATTTTATTTATAAGCGCACTTTTCATTTCATATGTATATACATAAAGACACACATGCAGACACATATAGAACACACACACACATGCACACGCATGCATGCATCCACAGACACACACACACACACATAGAAACTTAGAATACACACACAAGCATATAGAAGTACACACACATATAGAAGTGCACACACACACACACACACACACACACACACACACACACACACACACACACACACACCACACACACACACACACACACACACTTACTTATATACATACCGTATATACACACACTGTCACAATGGTTATTCACCCTGTCTCCACTAGAGGGCAGCATCAACCCTCATTCACGTCTCCCCCACACCTGCAGCACATTAGAATCAACCTGCCTATTAAAGCCTACCCCCGCACACTCAGACTTTACCAGATTGTTCCTGATGACACAGACTCTCCAGTGTTCCTGATCACCTGCCTGTCCCTGCCTGGTTCCTGATCACCTGCCTGTCCCTGACTACGTCTCTGCCTGTCCCTGCCTGGTTCCTGATCACCTGCCTGTCCCTGACCGGTTCCCGATCGGTTTCCGATCTACCGCCTGTCCCTGACTACGTCTCTGTCATATACATATATGTGTATATGTATATAAATGTTTATATACATATACACACACGCACACACATATATAAATGCTCACAAACACACTTATTTATATACACATACATAAAAATACACACACACAAACACACATATTCATAAATACATACACATACTGTAATACACATACATACAGACACACACAAACGCACATCTTAAAACACACACACACACACACACACACACATATTGGTATGAAGCTGTCTGATGAATGATTAACAAATCTTAAGATATGAGGCTGCTTATCAAGGGAGGGAGGGAGGGTGGGAGGAGGAGGAGGAGGAGGAGGAGGGACAAAGGTGGGGAGGAGAAGAAGGGAGGAGGAGAGAGGGAGAGAGGGAGAGGGAGGAGGAGGGAGAGAGGGAGAGGGAGGAGGAGGATGAGAGGTGGGGAGGGAGGGAGGAGGAGGAGAAGGGAGATAGGTGGGGAGGGAGGGAGGGAGGAGGAGAAGGAGGGAGAGAGGTGGTGAAGGAGGGAGGGAGGGACGAGGAGGAGGGAGAGAGGTGGTGAGAGGAGGAGAAGGAGGGAGGAGGATAGAGGGAGGGAGAGGGAGGGAGAGAGGTGGTAAGGGAGGGAGGGAGGAGGATAGAGGGAGGGAGGAAGAGGGAGGAGGAAGTGAGGTGGTGAGGGAGGAGGGAGGGAGGGAGGGAGGGAGGGAGGGAGGGAGAGAGGTGGGGAGGAGAAGGAGGGAGGAGGATAGAGGGAGGGAGGGAGAGGGTGGAGGAGGAGGGAGAGAGGTGGGGAGGGAGGGAGGGAGGAGGAGGGAGAGAGGTGGTGAAGGAGGGAGGGAAGAGGAGGAGGGAGAGAGGTGGGAAGGGAGTGAGGAGGAGAAGGAGGGAGAGAGATGGTGAGGGGAGGAAAAGGAGGGAGGAGGATAGCGGGAGGGAGGAAGAGGGTGGAGGAGGAAGAGAGGTGGTGAGGGAGGAGGGAGGAGGAGAAGGAGGGAGAGAGGTGGGGAGAGTAGATAAGGAGGGAGAGAGGTGGGGAGGAAGAAGGAGAAGAAGGAGGGAGAGGTGGGGGAGGGAGGAGGAAAGAGGGAGGGAGGGAAAGGGAGGAGGAGGGAGAGAGGTGGGGAGGAGAAGGAGGGAGCAGGAAAGAGGGAGGGAGGGAAAGGGAGGAGGAGGGAGAGAGGTTGTGAGGGAGGGAGGGAGGGAGCAGTAGAAGGAGGGAGAGAGGATAGAGGGAGGGAGGAAGAGAGGTGGTGGGGACGGGAAGGAGGGAGGAGGATAGAGGGAGGGAAGGAGGAGAAGAAGGAGGCAGAGAAAGGTGGAGGAGGGAGGAGAAGGAGGGAGAGATTTGGGGGAGGGAGGAGAAGGAGCGAGGACGATAGAGAGGTAGAGGAAGAGGGAGGAGGAGGGAGAGAGAGAGGGAGAGAAGAAAGGGAGAGAGAGAGAGAAGAGGCGAGGGAGGAGGAGAAGAAGAGAGAGAGGTGGGGAGAGAAGAAAGGGAGAGAGAGAAGTGGCGAGGGAGGAGGAGAAGGAAGGAGAAAGAGGTGGGGGAGGAAGGAGAAGGAGGGAGAGATGTGGGGGAGGGAGGAGAGGTAGATAGATACATGGACTTTATTTATCCTGAGGGAAATTGTTGCGCAACAATCGCAATCCATAGAGAGGAAATTAAAATATGATAAAATAAGATGGGATGAGGAGTATTACAGATAAAGTGCAATGTTCAACAAGTAAAACAAATAGAGAGAGAGAGAGAGAGAGAGAGAGAGAGAGAGGAGGACCTCAGGGCACTGTGCCTCCTCTGTCCCTCTTACGACCTGAGGTGGATCCATTGTAAAGTCTTATAGCCACCAGGAGAAAGGACTTCCTGTGGCGTTCTGTAGCATCTGGGTGCTAACATTCTGTAGCATCTGGGTGCTAACAGTCTGTAGCATCTGGGTGCTAACAGTCTGTAGCATCTGGGTGCTAACAGTCTGTAGCATCTAGGTGCTAACAGTCTGTAGCATTTGGGTGCTAACAGTCTGTAGCATCTGGGTGCTAACAGTCTGTAGCATCTAGGTGCTAACAGTCTGTAGCATCTGGGTGCTAACAGTCTCTAGCATCTGGGTGCTAACAGTCTGTAGCATCTGGGTGCTAACAGTCTGTAGCATCTAGGTGCTAACAGTCTGTAGCATTTGGGTGCTAACAGTCTGTAGCATCTGGGTGCTAACAGTCTGTAGCATCTAGGTGCTAACAGTCTGTAGCATCTGGGTGCTAACAGTCTGTAGCATCTGGGTGCTAACAGTCTGTAGCATCTGGGTGCTAACAGTCTCTAGCATCTGGGTGCTAACAGTCTGTAGCATCTGGGTGCTAACAGTCTGTAGCATCTAGGTGCTAACAGTCTGTAGCATTTGGGTGCTAACAGTCTGTAGCATCTGGGTGCTAACAGTCTGTAGCATCTAGGTGCTAACAGTCTGTAGCATCTGGGTGCTAACAGTCTGTAGCATCTGGGTGCTAACAGTCTGTAGCATCTGGGTGCTAACAGTCTGTAGCATCTGTGTGCTAACAGTCTGTAGCATCTGGGTGCTAACAGTCTGTAGCATCTGGGTGCTAACAGTCTGTAGCATTTGGGTGCTAACAGTCTGTAGCATCTGGGTGCTAACAGTCTGTAGCATCTGGGGGCTAACAGTCTGTAGCTGAAGCTGCTCCTGTATGAGGACAGCACCCGGTGGAGAGGCTGAGAGTCACTGTCCATGATGCTCCACAGCTAGCACAGCCTCCTCCTCTCTGACACCACCACCGACCAATCAGGTTCAACCCCCGGGACAGAGCCCGCCTTCCCCATGATTTGATGGGTTCTGTTGGCGTGGACCGCCCCCAACCCGCTGCCCCGGAACACGGCCACACAGAAGATACACACACACACACATTTATATAAATACACACACACTTATATAAGAATACACACACTTATAGAAACACACACATTTAGAAATACACAAACACACATTAAATACACACACATTTATAGAAACACACACACTTATATAAAACACACACTTATAGAAACACACATTTATAATACACAAACACACATTAAAATACACACACATTTAATACACACACTTATAGAAACACACACACATTTATAAAAACACACACAAACCCATATAGAAACACACACACTGTAGTGCTGAGAGACGGGAGTCGGAGGTGAATTCAAAGTCCAAACGGGACGTTTATTGGACATGGAACCACGTAAACAAACCAACTGACAGTCCTATAGAACTGAATGTTATATAGGACTGTGTGCTGGTCACGAGGAAGAGGGAGCGGCCAACCTCCCTCTCCTCCTCACCTCCCCACCACCCTCACCTCCCCCAACTCCTCTTCTCCCTCACCTCCTCACATCCATCACCTCCCTCACCTCCTCATCCCTCTGCTCCCTCACCTCCCCCACCTCCCTCACCTCCCCCACCACCCTCACCTCCCCCACCACCCTCACCTCCTCTTCTCCCGCTCCTCCTCACCTCCCCCACCACCCTCACCACCCCAACTCCTCTTCTCCCTCACCTCCTCACCTCCATCACCTCCCTCACCTTCTCACCCCTCACCTCTCACCCCTCACCTCCTCACCTCCTCCCTCCTCTCCTCCCCCACCCCCTTTACCTCCTCACCTCCCTCACCTCCTCACCTCCCCCACCCCCTTTTCCTCCCTCACCTCCTCACCTCCTCTCCTCCCCCACCCCCTTTACCTCCTCACCTCCTCACCTCCTCACCTCCTCTCCTCCCCCACCCCCTTTACCTCCTCACCATGAAGTACTGGCTCATGTTCCCTCCTTAAACCAGACCTCTCAGTTCACTCCTTAGTTAATAATCAGCTCACCTCTCAACAGATGGTGTGTTATGTCAGCACCAGTCAGGGTTCAGAGGTCAACGGTGAACTGTCACTGACTCTATCTGGGTATCTGGCTGGATCACAAAGTGAGTCACCAAAGAGTTCCAAAGTTCATCAGGAAGTGGATGGTTGAGGCTGTTATGTTATCTGGAGACACGCCTCCACTCGTAAAGCCCTAGATTCAGGTCATCCTCCTCTCCAAGATGTGTTCCCCTCATGACGGTTATTCCACACCCCATTGGTTCTTGTAAGAAGAGCTTGGGTGGACATCCCTAACAGTAAGACATCGGTATCTCCTTGTTCACCAAGCCCTTACTGGCACCTTGTCGTCATGGTTACCTGGTTATTAATCTGGTCCTATAGTCACCTTTCAACCGCTTCAAGTGATTGGCTGATGCTCAAAGTACTGTTGTGGATTATTCATACCCGGTTTGTGAGCGATGGAATAAAGAGTAACTAAAAGACTAAAGTAAAGAGTATCTTTAGGAGACTGTTGTTAGGGCCTCAAAGACATGTTGTTAGGGCCTCAAAGACATGTTGTTAGGGCCTCAAAGACATGTTGTTAGGGCCTCAAAGACATGTTGTTAGGGCCTCAAAGACATGTTGTTAGGACCTCAAAGACATGTTGTTAGGGCCTCTAAGACATGTTGTTAGGGCCTCAAAGACATGTTGTTAGGGCCTCAAAGACATGTTGTTAGGGCCTCTAAGACATGTTGTTAGGGCCTCTAAGACATGTTGTTAGGGCCTCGTGTCCTTGGGTAATCGTGGGGCCAACAGAGCATTGGGACCTGCTGATAGGCCCTTCATCAACAGGTCGGAAACAACTAGACTAAAAGGATATAACATTTACCATTACAACAGTAGGAGTAGTAGTAGTAGTAGTAGTAGTAGTAGTAGTAGTAGTAGTAGTTGTAGTAGTACTATAGTACTAGAATGAGTAGTTGTAGTACTTTAGTAGTAGTAGTAGTAGTAGTAGTAGTAGTAGTAGTAGTAGTTGTAGTAGTACTGTATTAGTAGTAGTAGTAGTTGTAGTAGTACTATAGTACTAGCAGTATTAGTAGTACTTTAGTAGTAGTAGTAGTAGTAGTAGTAGTAGTAGTAGTAGTAGTAGTAGTAGTACTATAGTAGTAGTATTAGTAGTAGTAGTACTATAGTAGTAGTAGTAGTAGTAGTAGTAGTAGTGGTAGTAGTAGTAGTACTATAGTAGTAGTAGTAGTAGTAGTACTATAGTTGTAGTAGTAGTACTATAGTAGTAGTAGTAGTAGTAGTAGTAGTAGTAGTACTATAGTAGTAGTAGTAGTAGTAGTAGTACTATAGTAGTAGTAGTAGTAATAGTAGTAGTTGTAGTAGTACTATAGTACTAGCAGTATTAGTAGTAATTTAGTAGTAGTAGTAGTAGTAGTAGTAGTAGTAGTAGTAGTAGTACTATAGTAGTAGTAGTAGTAGTAGTAGTAGTAGTACTATAGTAGTAGTAGTAGTAGTAGTAGTACTATAGTAGTAGTAGTAGTAGTAGTAGTAGTATTAGTCTTAGTAGTAGTAGTAGTAGTAGTAGTAGTAGTAGTACTATAGTAGTAGTACTATAGTAATAGTAGTAGTAGTAGTAGTAGTAGTAGTAGTAGTACTATAGTAGTAGTACTATAGTAATAGTAGTAGTAGTAGTAGTAGTAGTAGTAGTAGTAGTAGTACTATAGTAGTAGTAGTAGTAGTACTATAGTAGTAGTAGTAGTAGTAGTACTATAGTAGTAGTAGTAGTAGTAGTAGTAGTAGTAGTAGTAGTAGTAGTACTATAGTAGTAGTGTAGTAGTACTATAGTACTAGCAGTATTAGTAGTACTTTAGTAGTAGTAGTAGTAGTAGTAGTAGTCGTAGTAGTAGTAGTAGTTTCAAGGAACCCTTTCCTCCCTTTCATCCCTTTGCTCCCTTTCCTCTGATTTATATGAAGGGTGTTTATATAAATGTGTGTATTTATATAAATGTGTGTGTTTATTTATATAAATGTGTGTGTGTATTTATATAAATGTGTGTGTGTATTTATATAAATGTGTGTGTATATTTATATAAATGTGTGTGTTTATTTATATAAATGTGTGTGTATTTATATAAATGTGTGTGTGTATTTATATAAATGTGTGTGTTTATTTATATAAATGTGTGTGTATTTATATAAATGTGTGTGTGTATTTATATAAATATGTGTGTATTTATAGAAATGTGTGTGTATTTATAGAAATGTGTGTGTGTATTTATATAAATGTGTAAGTGTATTTATATACATGTGTGTGTGTGTATTTATATAAACGTGTGTGTGTATTTATATAAATGTGTAAGTGTATTTATATACATGTGTGTGTGTATTTATATAAATGTGTGTGTATATTTATATAAATGTGTATGTGTATTTATATAATTGTATATGTGTATTTATATAAATGTGCGTGTGTATTTATATAAATGTGTGTGTATTTATATAAATGTGTGTGTATTTATATACATGTGTGTGTGTATTTATATAAATGTGTGTGTGTATTTATATAAATGTGTGTGTGTATTTATATAAATGTGTAACAGGGTTTCCGCTAGGATTTCTTCTTGCTGGTCAAGTGTCCGGACAGATTTTATTTTACCGGACAAATTCGAAACTTACCGGTCATGTTCCAAAAACAGGGGGGGGCGGGGATGGTGTCGCGATCGTGAAGTCCAACGGGGGCGGGGGTTGTCAAGATTGTGAAGTCCAACAGTGGGGGGGCAGTAATAAAGCTAATCTCAGTTTAGTATGAGCATTATTACCGGACATTTTGACCGGCAGCTTTTTTTATCATTTTTACCCGCTAAAACGGAAACCCTGATGTGTAAGTGTATTTATATACATGTGTGTGTATTTATATAAATGTGTGTGTGTATTTATATAAATGTGTGTGTGTGGTGAGTTACATAATTCACCTGGGGAACTATGGTTGGGGGGGCGTGCTCCCGCACGGACTGTTTTGAGCACCGGACTTGTTCTTGTTCCGGTTAGCGTTCTTGTTGCTACTGTGTGTTTTGTATGGCTAATAAAACCACAAGTTCCTCTTTTGATACACCACCTCCGACTCCCGTCTTTCGGCACTACATGTGTGTATTTATATGAATGTGTGTGTGTATTTTTATACATGTGTGTGTGTATTTATATAAATGCGTGTATTTATATACATGTGTGTGTGTATTTATATGAATGTGTGTGTGTATTTATATAAATGTGTGTGTGTATTTATATAAATGTGTGTGTGTATTTATATACATGTGTGTGTGTATTTATATACATGTGTGTGTGTATTTATATGAATGTGTGTGTGTATTTATATACATGTGTGTGTGTATTTATATAAATATGTGTGTGTATTTATATAAATGAGTGTGTGTATTTATATAAATGTGTGTGTTTGTGTGAGAAATGGTTTAAATTGTGTTTATTGACGGATGTCAGCGTCCATGTGTGGCTGTTCAGTGTTGTTATCTGTTTTGTGATCACTTGGTTCAAAGAACCAGGATTGGTGTGGGGGCGGGGCCACGCGACGGGGCGACGAGACGGGGGCGGGGCCACGAGACGGGGGCAGGGCCACGAGACGGGGGCGGGGCCACGAGATAGACTTGAGAGAAACCTTTAACCCTAAAGCCAGGCAGCACGAGGTGGAGGCAGCTCCTCTCTTTGTGGAGACTAAGGAAACAAGCCTTTTAAACTAAACGGTGGACAGCGTTATAAGGTGAGTAGTGAGTGTTGACCAAGGGGTTAAAGAGTATGTCTCTAAACTTGTTATGCACCAGGGAGCTGGTTCCAACTGGATAACTTTGATGATATATTTTAAAAGACATTTACCATTGTTAAGTTAATGTAGTATCATTTGTATATTATATGTTTATATGTTTAACAAACCTAACTTGAATGAACTTTTTTATTTAGTCTTGTCTTAGCTCTCTTCTTCTGGTAACTTAATGTGTGTGTGTGTGAGAGTGTGTGTGTGTGTGTGAGTGTGTGTGTGTGTATGTGTGTTAGTGTGTGTGTGTGTGTGTGTGTGTGTGTGTGTGTGTGTGTGTGTGTGTGTGTGTGTGTGTGTGTGTGTGTGTGTGTGTGTGTGTGTGTGTGAGAGAGAGAGAGAGAGAGACACACCTGTGTGTCCTTTACCTTAATCATGTTGTATGAGTTATTAATCATTTATCAGACAGCTTCATACAAAGATACTGACAGTGAACACATGGGATTACAGTTTTTTTCAATTGCTAACACGCATTGTTCACTACAGAAGTCACTTTTTCAAAACTCTTCACACAGTCAGCGAAACAGAAGTCTATGCGGTCGAAACTGTGGTTCTTTTTTCATTGCTTTCACACAAAATGCATTCAATGACTACAGTTACCAAAACTCATGAACTCCTTTCTCAGTCAGAGTCTACAGCCTCCAAAACACTACACTTTTGCAGCACATTTTTCAAATGCTAACACACTTTGTTCAAAACAGTTCAAAACACAATCAAAACAGAATGATGGGAAAAAAAGTCTATTTCTTCTGCAGCCACATTGAAATCTATGGAAAATAATATAAAAATATTGACAATAAAATGAAATAATTCCAAACACAGCTCACTACACTACATGTCACAGTACAGTACACTATGTTTATATTTTATATCTCCTAAATTTTTCTATTCTATTGATTGTTTTGTGTTTTACTGTGTATTACTATATGTAGGATTCAAAGGTTGCCTCCTACAGGAGGGAGAGGCCGCATTTTTTCAGATGCCCAGGAGACTGCCATCATTGATATGGTCATTGCTAACAATGCTATTACTGTAAACTTAGACCCATTGGGGACCGAGTGCTGGCAGACAATGTGACTTTTGCCAATGTCAACACGGTCAGCATTACAATAATTGCCAGAGTCCTGGATAAACATAAGGTAAGGATGAAGCAGTTATACACTGTATCGTTTGAAAGGAATGGAGAGCGGGTAAAAGAGATCCGTTATCAATATGTCCAGGTCAGATGTTTGATCAAAAACTAAGCAGAATACATAGCTATGCATAACGTGCTGTACTAAAACGGTGGTTTTATTTCATTTTAGACGGTAATGGAGATTGAGGCCAGACCAAATTGATTTATCTTTGTGGATGAAGCTGGATTTACTGTAACCTGGCAAAAACGAGATGGAGAGGAAGAAATGTCATTGGGCAGCGGGCCACTGTGAATGTTCCAGGCCAGAGAGGAGCAAATCTAACCATGTGTGCAGCCCTCTCCAGTGATGGCTTGCTTTTGCACAAACCTCTGATAGGACCCTATAATACAGAGAGGCTAATTTCTTTCTTAGACGACCTCCATAATCACCTTGTGCCAGTAGGTGCGAGAGGTCCAAGGGCAAGGAATACATTTGTTGTTGTGTGGGATAATGTGGCGTTCCACCACTCTAATGCAGTCACTGACTGGTTCGCTGCACATCCCAGGATGTCCACCCTTTTCTTGCCTCCATACTCCCCCTTCCTGAACCCCATAGAAGAGTTTTTCTCCGCGTGGAGGTGGAAAGTGTATGACCACTCCCCACATGACCAGCTGTCCTTGCTGGATGCAATGAATGCAGGGTGTGGAGATGTTTCTCCTGAAGCCTGCCAGGGTTGGATCAGACACTCAAAGAGATTCTTCCCAAGGTGCATTGCTAGAGAGGATATAAGGTGTGATGTGGATGAAAACATGTGGCCAAATGCAGAAGACAGGGAGTGAATGTGATGCATAAAGTACTGTAAATAACTATGTAAAGACATAAAAATTAAAAAATGTAACTGAAGCAAATTGTTGCATTGCTGATTCATTCTTGTTACAATATACAATCATTCAGTACACTCAACAATGTGTTAAGATCGTATTCTAAAATTACGTAAAAACATCATTCAAAGATAAAAGTTCATCATTTATGTAATGCTCCCTGTTGTTAGTGTTTTGTAGGTCCGTGTGATATGAATGACAATGTATGCTTTCTGAGTGAGAACTGTTGCTAGTGTTATGGACGAACAAACCTATTATGAGACAAGTATGAAGTGTTTTGGTGGTTTGAGTGAGTTTTGGAAGTGAGATTAACTGTTTGGCCAAGATGCGTGTTGGTATGGAGACTGTGTTAAGAGTTTTGAAAAAGTGACTTCTGTAGTGAACAATGCGTGTTAGCAATTGAAAAAAACTGTAAGGAGCAGGTAGGGGTCGGAGGTCATGAAGGAGCAGGAAGGGGTCCGAGGTCATTAAGGAGCAGGTAGAGGTCAGAGGTCATTAAGGAGCAGGTAGAGGTCAGAGGTCTTTAAGGACCTTTACCTCACTCACCCCACATCCTGCTTGGTAGTATAGTCCTCAGGGTTAACCTGAAGTGACTCACTAACCCCACATCCTGCTTGGTAGTATAGTCCTCAGGGTTAACCTGAAGTGACTCACTAACCCCACATCCTGCTTGGTAGTATAGTCCTCAGGGTTCACCTGAAGTGACTCACTAACCCCACATCCTGCTTGGTAGTATAGTCCTCAGGGAAGCAGCATGTGAGGCTCACAGCAGGAGTCACTGTGATAACTGAACTGAGATCATTCTAAGCTTGGTATCTGAAACTGAAGATTCTGCTATTCCCTGAATTTTGTCTTAACATCTCCGGTTAACCTGCAAATCCAGCTTCTTGAAATCGGCTGGGGTCTCCGGTCTACTATGAATGAGGAGAGAGAGGAGGGGGATCCTACCTCTAAAAGCTCTCTGTCTGGGGAACATGGCCGCCAGAGCAGAGCTAACAGGTGAGAAGAGGATCTCTAAGTGTCTGTGACTGTGGTCCATCTCAGAGCTCAGCAGTGATGTATCAGGACACCATCGTTAGTGTCAGTAAAAGCTGTGTGTGTGTTGTGTTGAAGACCAGAGCAGAAGGAGAGAGCAGACTCCCCTGGACCCAGCTGTGTCTCCATGAAGAGTGACCGGTCTATGGGTCTTCCTGATAACTTTAAAGATGGGAATCAGTCTATTGAGAAGAGGTGAGGGTTGATCAGATTATAACAATTCAGCATCTATTGAACATCCATAAATCCTGGCTCTTGTTGTTCTAGAAGGATACAGGAGAGAGCAGACTCCCCTGGACCCAGCTGTGTCTCCATGAAGAGTGACCGGTCTATGGGTCTTCCTGATAACTTTAAAGATGGGAATCAGTCTATTGAGAAGAGGTGAGGGTTGATCAGATTATAACAATTCAGCATCTATTGAACATCCATAAATCCTGGCTCTTGTTGTTCTAGAAGGATACAGGAGAGAGCAGACTCCCCTGGACCCAGCTGTGTCTCCATGAAGAGTGACCGGTCTATGGGTCTTCCTGATAACTTTAAAGATGGGAATCAGTCTATTGAGAAGAGGTGAGGGTTGATCAGATTATAACAATTCAGCATCTATTGAACATCCATAAATCCTGGCTCTTGTTGTTCTAGAAGGATACAGGAGAGAGCAGACTCCCCTGGACCCAGCTGTGTCTCCATGAAGAGTGACCGGTCTATGGGTCTTCCTGATAACTTTAAAGATGGGAATCAGTCTATTGAGAAGAGGTGAGGGTTGATCAGATTATAACAATTCAGCATCTATTGAACATCCATAAATCCTGGCTCTTGTTGTTCTAGAAGGATACAGGAGAGAGCAGACTCCCCTGGACCCAGCTGTGTCTCCATGAAGAGTGACCGGTCTATGGATCATCCTGATTCCTTTAAAGATGGGAATCAGTCTATTGAGAAGAGGTGAGGATTCATCTGAGATTATTAATATACAGTCTCTATTGAACATCCATAGATAGAGAGGAGAGGGAGGAGTTTCAAACAGGTGATGAAAACTGACCACTTGGTTGCTACCAGACTCTGCTAATACTGATGTTTTGACCTCAGGAGAAATAATAAGTGTGTGTGTGTGTGTGTGTGTGTGTGTGTGTGTGTGTGTGTTCTCCACAGACGACACCAGGAGAGGTCAAAGGTTACCAGTGCTCGGTCTGTACAGCAGCATCAAACAGAGCTGATCAAGGTGTGTAAAAGTCCAACAAGACATTATCCTTCAGCTCTACATGAACATTAAAAAGCATCTCTTGTGGTGCTCAGAGTCTCCAGGCTTCCCTCTTTAGACCAGACGTGAATCAAGGACAGATGCTTCTGATGTCCTCAGCTCACAGGAAAGTTCTCATTCATGTTCTGTTCCAGAGGGCTGAGGAGAACGCACACGCTTTTCTAGACCATGAGCTGAAGAAGCTCTGGAGGGTTCTCTTCCCACATGACCCACAAGGCTCAGAGAGTCAGAGGGAGGAGGAGGAGGAGGAGGAGGAGGAGGAGGAGGAGGAGGAGGAGGAGGAGGAGGAGGAGGAGGAGGAGGAGGAGAACGAGAACGAGAACGAGAACGAGAAAGAGGAGCAGAGGAGGCGCGCCATAGAGGGAGTGACAGACATCACACTGCTCTGCCTTATGGAGATGAACCAGGAGGAACTGGCCCACACACTGAGGAGTGGTAAGAGACTCTTATTTAGAAAACATAGAAGAGACTCTTATTTAGAAAACATAGAAGAGACTCTTATTTAGAAAACATAGAAGAGACTCTTATTTAGAAAACATAGAAGAGACTCTTATTTAGAAAACATAGAAGAGACTCTTATTTAGAAAACATAGAAGAGACTCTTATTTAGAAAACATAGAAGAGACTCTTATTTAGAAAACATATAGACTCTTATTCTGCTTCAACTAATGTACACCGTGTAAGTCGCTTTGGATAAAAGCGTCTGCAAAATGCCCTAAATGTAAATGTAAATGTAAATGTTATTTAGAAAACATAGAGAATCAGAAGAGATTCAAACAGAGACTTGTTTAAAATATTTCTACATTTCTATCTTTTCCAGATAAATCTCCTCTTGGAGGTCAAATGGTTTGATCCAGATGTGTAGGGTTAATGTGAGGCTTTCAGGTTGAGTGGTTTAATCCAAGGGCAGATATGTAGGGTTATTGTAGGGGCTTTCAGCTTTAGTGGTTTAATCCAGATATTTAGGGTTATTGTTATATATTATATATATATATATATCAATTATTGTGGGTATTATTAGGTTAAAGAATACACAATATACTACAGATCAACAGTAGAATACCTGAAGAGATGCAATAGTATCTTGTCAGCATATCAAGTCAGTAATAGTAATAGTATAGTAATAGTTCATTCTCATGGTGTATAAGACATGTAAAATACCTGTCTTCTGGGTTCTCTCATTTAGGAACTGCTGCAGTCCAGTGCCAACTTAACATCAAGTCTCATCTGATGCAGAAGTTCAGGCGTGTGTTTGAGGGAATCGCTAAAGCAGGACAGTCAACAGATCTGAATGACTTCTACACAGAGCTCTTCATCACAGAGAGAGTCAGTGGAGAGGTCAACAAGGAACATGAGGTCAGACTGATTGAAACAGCTTCCAGGAAACCAGCCAAGGAGGAAACACCAATCAAATGTGAAGACATCTTTAAACCCTTACCTGGACAAGATCAACCAAGCAGAACCATAATGACAACTGGAGTGGCGGGCATTGGTAAAACCATCTTAACACACAAGTTCACTCTGGACTGGGCTGAAGGCAAAGCCAACCAGGACATAGACTTCACGCTTCCCTTCACTTTCAGAGAGCTGAATTTACTGAAAGAGAAAGAGTTTAGCTTGGTGGAACTTCTTCATCACTTCTTTATTCAAACCAAAGGAATCCGCAGGTATGACCTGTTCCAAGTGGTCTTCATCTTGGACGGTCTGGATGAGTGTCGACTTCCTCTGGACTTCCAGAACAATCCGATCTGGAACGATGTCACAAAGTCGACCTCGGTGGACGTGCTGCTTACAAACCTCATCAGGGGCGACCTGCTTCCCTCCGCTCGCATCTGGATAACCACACGCCCTGCGGCAGCCAATCAGATCCCTTCTGAGTGTGTTTGCATGGTGACAGAGGTGAGAGGGTTCACCGACCCACAGAAGGATGAGTACTTCAGGAAGAGATTCAGAGAGAAGACTCTGGCCATTAAAATCATCTCCCACATCAAGACATCCCGAAGCCTCCACATCATGTGTCACATCCCAGTCTTCTGTTGGATCAGTGCTACAGTTCTGGAGGACTTCTTCAAAACAACCCAGACAGGAGAAGTGATGCCCAACACCGTGACTCAGATGTACATCCACTTCCTGAGGGTCCAATCCATACAGGGGGGCAGGAAGTACCATGGGAGTGCTGAAACAGATGCAGTCTGGAGTTCAGAGAGCAGGCAGATCATTGTTGCTCTGGGAAAACT
This sequence comes from Muraenolepis orangiensis, assembly GCA_027704905.1. Classification (NCBI taxonomy): domain Eukaryota; kingdom Metazoa; phylum Chordata; class Actinopteri; order Gadiformes; family Muraenolepididae; genus Muraenolepis; species Muraenolepis orangiensis. Next base: position 47,591 of record JANIIK010001900.1, read on the forward strand.
GGCTTTTAACCAGCTGGAGAAAGGCAACCTGATCTTCTACGAGGCAGACCTGGCCGAGTGTGACATGGATATCAGAGCAGCCTCAGTGTACTCAGGAGTGTTCACCCAGATCTTTAAAGAGGAGTGTGGGCTGTACCAGGACAAGGTGTTCTGCTTTGTCCATCTGAGCATCCAGGAGTTTCTGGCTGCTCTTTATGTCTTCCTGTCCTTCATGGACACTGGTGTCAATCTGCTCTCAGATAAACATCGGCGAGGCAAGTGGTCTATTCTTGTTGGAAAGAAAACAGAGGTCAAACTCCTCTACCAGAGTGCTGTGGACAAGGCCTTACAGAGTGAGAACGGACACCTGGACTTGTTCCTCCGCTTCCTCCTGGGCCTCTCTCTGAAGACCAATCAGATTCTCCTTTCAG
>JANIIK010001901.1:0-5000 GCA_027704905.1 Muraenolepis orangiensis
AAAGAGGAGTGATGAAGAGGAGGGTGGTTGGTGATGAAGAGGAGGGTGGTGGTGATGAAGAGGAGGGTGGTGAGTGATAAGAGGAGTAATGAAGAGGAGGGTGGTCAGTGATGAAGAGGAGGGTGGTGAGTGATGAAGAGGAGGGTGGTGAGTGATGAAGAGCAGGGTGGTGAGTGATAAAGAGGAGGGTGGTGAGTGATGAAGAGGAGGGTGGTGAGTGATGAAGAGGAGGGTGGTGAGTGATGAAGAGGAGGGTGGTGAGTGATAAAGAGGAGTGATGAAGAGGAGGGTGGTCAGTTATGAAGAGGAGGGTGCTTAGAGGAGGGTGGTTGGTGATGAAGAGGAGGGTGGTGAGTGATAAAGAGGAGTGATGAAGAGGAGGGTGGTGATTGATAAAGAGGAGTGATGAAGAGGAGGGTGGTCAGTTATGAAGAGGAGGGTGCTTAGAGGAGGGTGGTTGGTGATGAAGAGGAGGGTGGTGAGTGATAAAGAGGAGTGATGAAGAGGAGGGTGGTGAGTGATGAAGAGGAGGGTGGTGAGTGATGAAGTGGAGGGTGGTGAGTGATGAAGAGGAGGGTGGTGAGTGATGAAGAGGAGGGTGGTGAGTGATAAAGAGGAGTGATGAAGAGGAGGGTGGTCAGTGATGAAGAGGAGGGTGGTGAGTGATGAAGAGGAGGGTGGTGAGTGATGAAGAGCAGGGTGGTGAGTGATAAAGAGGAGGGTGGTGAGTGATGAAGAGGAGGGTGGTGAGTGATGAAGAGGAGGGTGGTGAGTGATAAAGAGGAGTGATGAAGAGGAGGGTGGTCAGTGATGAAGAGGAGGGTGGTGAGTGATGAAGAGGAGGGTGGTGAGTGATGAAGAGGAGGGTGGTGAGTGATAAAAAGGAGTGATCAACCCACAATTAACGAATGTTAACGAACGACTGATTAGGACATTTAAGGACTGATTAAGACTTAACGACTGATTAGGACATTTAAGGACTGATTAAGACTTAACGACTGATTAGGACATTTAAGGACTGATTAAGACTTAAAGACTGATTAGGACATTTAAGGACTGATTAAGACTTAACGACTGATTAGGACATTTAAGGACTGATTAAGACTTAACGACTGATTCAAAAATTGAACGACCCTTTGAACAACCGGCCCCTGGTCACTTACTGTGTGTGTGTGTGTGTGTGTGTGTGTGTGTGTGTGTGTGTGTGTGTGTGTGTGTGTGTGTGTGTGTGTGTGTGTGTGTGTGTGTGTGTGTGTGTGTGTGTGTGTGTGTGTGTGTGAGGGGTACGGGTTTGTGTATGCACGTGTGGGGTTGTGTGTGTGAGAGATATGATTTTGTGTGTGTGTGTGTGTGTGTGTGTGTGTGTGTGTGTGTGAGAGTGGTCTGTGTGTAAGAGCTATGGGTTTGTGTGTGTGTATGAGAGGTACAAGTTTGTGTATGCATGTTTGTGGTTGTGTGTGTGAAAGCTAGGAGTTTGTGTGTCGGTTTGTGTGTGCACGCACGCGTGTGCGTGTGCATGTGCGTGTGTGTGTGCAAAGCGTGTGCCCATGCTCACTGCTAGATTAAGTGTCACATGTCATGAAAATGTCATGTTATTGTCAAAAAAAACTGGCTGTCTGAATCTGCTGACATATAAAATCACATTTCTTGCCAGCCTGTATATTCACATGAAAGTTATGAATATATATAAATATATATATATTTATATATATATATAAATATATATATATATATATATATATATATATATATTTATAACTTTCATTGGATCCGTTTCCATCCAAATAAATCACACATTTTCAGTAATTCAGTAAATTAAAATGATTTATTCATGCTATATTTATGGTTTCCATCCACTATTCATAGAGCCATAAGGGAACAGCCAGCTGGAGGGCAAAACATGGCTTTCTTCTGCTGTCTGACAGCTAGTCAATAGCTTTTTCATGGAGGTATTTGAACTCCGGTTTAGCCAACATGCCAGACAGCGATTGGGATGCACTAACCGCCGAGGAGACCAGCAGGGGTTGTGTTTCTTTGTGAAACCCGTCCGACAAATTAAAACCCCGGATAGAAGATTGTGAATCTGTTCTGTTAAACGGGCCTCCGTCCCCAGAGAGGAGCAAAGCATGGAAAACCTATCAAAGTACACTTAGTCTTTGCTGTGTACATTTAATCAAAGGTGAGCTAAACACTGAGTAAGCTAATTGTTGTATTTTGAGTCATTATATCTTTATCTCCCAACCAACCTCGGTGGCCTCGACAAGTTATGTTGTATTAACAGCAGTCGTTGGAAGGGATAGAGGGCTTCACCAGTCTGCATTATATCACTATAGCTATATATATATATATATATATATAGCTATACATGTTATCTTGTATATTAACCTAGCATTCAGGAGGACTTGAGAAATGTGTTCTATTGTAACTACACTAGGGCCACCCTGTGTGTGTGTATACACATGACCGTTTGAACCTATCAAACGGTGAGTGATAAAGAGGAGTGATCAACCCACAGTTAACGAATGTTAACTAACGACTGATTAGGACATTTAAGGACTGATTAAGACTTAACGACTGATTAGGACATTTAAGGACTGATTAAGACTTAACGACTGATTAGGACATTTAAGGACTGATTAAGACTTAACGACTGATTCAAAAATTGAACGACCCTTTGAACAACCGGCCCCTGGTCACTTACTGTGTGTGTGTGTGTGTGTGTGTGTGTGTGTGTGTGTGTGTGTGTGTGTGTGTGTGTGTGTGTGTGTGTGTGTGTGTGTGTGTGTGTGTGTGTGTGTGGTGTGTGTGTGTGTGTGTGTGTGTGTGTGTGTGTGTGTGTGTGTGTGTGAGGGTACGGGTTTGTGTATGCACGTGTGGGGTTGTGTGTGTGAGAGATATGATTTTGTGTGTGTGTGTGTGTGTGTGTGTGTGTGTGTGTGTGTGTGTGTGTGAGAGTGGTCTGTGTGTAAGAGCTATGGGTTTGTGTGTGTGTATGAGAGGTACAAGTTTGTGTATGCATGTTTGTGGTTGTGTGTGTGAAAGCTAGGAGTTTGTGTGTCGGTTTGTGTGTGCACGCACGCGTGTGCGTGTGCATGTGCGTGTGTGTGTGCAAAGCGTGTGCCCATGCTCACTGCTAGATTAAGTGTCACATGTCATGAAAATGTCATGTTATTGTCAAAAAAAACTGGCTGTCTGAATCTGCTGACATATAAAATCACATTTCTTGCCAGCCTGTATATTCACATGAAAGTTATGAATATATATAAATATATATATATTTATATATATATATATATATATATATATATATATATATATATATTATATATTTATTTATAACTTTCATTGGATCCGTTTCCATCCAAATAAATCACACATTTTCAGTAATTCAGTCAATTCAAATAATTTATTCATGCTATATTTATGGTTTCCATCCACTATTCATAGAGCCTTAAGGGAACAGCCACCTGGAGGGCAAAACATGGCTTTCTTCTGCTGTCTGACAGCTAGTCAATAGCTTTTTCATGGAGGTATTTGAACTCCGGTTTAGCCAACATGCCAGACAGCGATTGGGATGCACTAACCGCCGAGGAGACCAGCAGGGGTTGTGTTTCTTTGTGAAACCCGTCCGACAAATTAAAACCCCGGATAGAAGATTGTGAATCTGTTCTGTTAAACGGGCCTCCGTCCCCAGAGAGGGGCAAAGCATGGAAAACCTATCAAAGTACACTTAGTCTTTGCTGTGTACATTTAATCAAAGGTGAGCTAAACACTGAGTAAGCTAATTGTTGTATTTTGAGTCATTATATCTTTATCTCCCAACCAACCTCGGTGGCCTCGACAAGTTATGTTGTATTAACAGCAGTCGTTGGAAGGGATAGAGGGTTCACCAGTCTGCATTATATCACTATAGCTATATATATATATATATATATATATATAAGCTATACATGTTATCTTGTATATTAACCTAGCAATCAGGAGTACTTGAGAAATGTGTTCTATAGTAACTACACTAGGGCCACCCTGTGTGTGTGTATACAAATGACCGTTTGAACCTATCAAACGGTGAGTGATAAAGAGGAGTGATCAACCCACAGTTAACGAATGTTAACTAACGACTGATTAGGACATTTAAGGACTGATTAAGACTTAACGACTGATTAGGACATTTAAGGACTGATTAAGACTTAACGACTGATTAGGACATTTAAGGACTGATTAAGACTTAACGACTGATTCAAAAATTGAACGACCCTTTGAACAACCGGCCCCTGGTCACTTACTGTGTGTGTGTGTGTGTGTGTGTGTGTGTGTGTGTGTGTGTGTGTGTGTGTGTGTGTGTGTGTGTGTGTGTGTGTGTGTGGTGTGTGTGTGTGTGTGTGTGTGTTTGTGTGTGTGTGTGTGTGTGTGTGTGTGTGTGTGTGTGAGTGTGGGTTTGTGTATGAGTGTGTGGTTGTGTGTGTGTGTGTGTGTGTGTGTGTGTGTGTGTGTGTGTGTGTGTGTGTGTGTGTGAGAGTGGTCTGTGTGTAAGAGCTATGGGTTTGTGTGTGTGTATGAGAGGTACAAGTTTGTGTATGCATGTTTGTGGTTGTGTGTGTGAAAGCTAGGAGTTTGTGTGTCGGTTTGTGTGTGCACGCACGCGTGTGCGTGTGCATGTGCGTGTGTGTGTGCAAAGCGTGTGCCCATGCTCACTGCTAGATTAAGTGTCACATGTCATGAAAATGTCATGTTATTGTCAAAAAAAACTGGCTGTCTGAATCTGCTGACATATAAAATCACATTTCTTGCCAGCCTGTATATTCACATGAAAGTTATGAATATATATAAATATATATATATTTATATATATATATATATATATATATATATATATATATATATATTATATATATTTATAACTTTCATTGGATCCGTTTCCATCCAAATAAATCACACATTTTCAGTAATTCAGTAAATTAAATGATTTATTCATGCTATATTTATGGTTTCCATCCACT
>JANIIK010001901.1:10000-42000 GCA_027704905.1 Muraenolepis orangiensis
GGGAACCCAGGTGGTGTTTTAATGGAACCCAGGTTGTGTTTTTAAGGGAAACAAGGTGTTGCCCTAAATGTTGTTTTGGGGAACACAGGTTATGTTTTTGGGAACCCAGGTGCTGTTTTGGGGAACCTAGGTGGTGTTTTTTTGGGAACCCAGGTGGTGTTTTTAAGGGAACCCCGGTGGGGGTTTTGGGAACCCAGGTGGTGTTTCAGGAACCCATGTGCTGGGTTTTTTTTGTTAGATATACCTAGGTTGTTAGGTAGGTAGTTAGATATACCTAGGTTGGTATGTAGGTAGTTAGATATACCTAGGTTGGAAGGTAGGTAGTTAGATATACCTAAGTTGGTATGTAGGTAGTTAGATATACCTAGGTTGGTAGGTAGGTTGTTAGATATACCTAGGTTGGTAGGTAGGTAGTTAGATATATCTAAGTTGGTAGGTAGGTAGTTAGATATACCTAGGTTGGTAGATAGGTAGTTAGATATACCTAGGTAGATAGATAGGTAGGTATATTTTTAAGGGAACCCAGGTAGTGTTTTTGGGAACCCAGACGGTGTTTTTTGGGAACCCATGTGGTGTTTTTAGGAACCCAGGTTGGGTTTTAGGGAACCCAGGTGGTGTTTATGGGAACCCAGATGGTGTTTTTTGGAACACAGGTTGTGTTTTTAAGGGAACCCAGGTGGAGTTTTTGGGAACCCATGTGTGTTTTTGGGAACCCAAGGGGTGTTTTGGGGAACCCAGGTGGTGTTTTGGGGAACCCAGATGGTGTTTTTTTGGGAACCCAGGTGGTGTTTTTAAGGGAACCCAGGTGGAGTTTTTGGGAACCCAGACTGTGTTTTTTGGGAACCCAGATTGTGTTTTTTGGTCAACCCAGGTGGTGTTTTTGGGAACACAGGTGGTGTTTTTGGGAAACCAGCTGGGGTTTTTGGGAACCCAGGTTGTGTTTTTAGGAACCCAGGTTGGGTTTTAGGGAACCCAGGTGGTGTTTATGGGAACCCAGATGGTGTTTTTGGGAACACAGGTGGTGTTTTTAAGGGAACCCAGATGGAGTTTTTGGGAACCCATGTGTGTTTTTGGGAACCCAAGGGGTGTTTTGGGGAAGCCAGATGGTGTTTTTTTGGGAACCCAGGTGGTGTTTTTAAGAACACAGGTGGTGTTTCTGGGGAACCCAGGTGGTGTTCTGGGGAACCCAGGTGGTGTTTTTGGGAACAAAGGTGGGGTTTTTAAGGGAACCCAGGTGGTGTTTTTTAGGAACCCAGATTGTGTTTTTTGGGCAACCCAGATGGTGTTTTGGGGAACCCAGGTGGTGTTTTTAAGGGAACCCAGGTAATGTTTTTTGGGAATATATGTGGTGTTTTTTTGGGAACCCAGGTGGTGTTTTTAGGAGCTATGGTGGTGTTTTTGGGAACACAGGTGGGGTTTTTGGGAACCCAGGTGGTGTTTTTAAGGGAAAACAGGTGGGGTTTGGGGAACCCAGCTGGGGGTTAAGGGAACCCAAGTGGTGTTTTTAAGGGAACCCAGGTGTTGTTTTTGTGAACCCAGGTGCTGTTTTTGGAACCAGGTTGTGTTTTTAATGGAAAACAGAAATCTCTCTCTCTCTCTCTCTCTCTCTCTCTCTCTCTCTCTCTCTCTCTCTCTCTCTCTCTCTCTCTCTCTCTCTCTCTCTCTCTCTCTCTCTCTCTCTCTAAAGGTTACAGGCTGAAGAATGGAGAACACTATTTGTCTGATTGGCTGATTTCATAATCTCTATATATCTCTTGAGGTTTATTCTTCTGAACCATGTGACATAAAACAGAATCAAATGTTTGTACACTTTTCTGATTTCAATAAAAATGGACAAAACGTCCGTGAATTTTCTGTGGAATTGTCTCTCCAATATGTAATCAGTAGAATAGGTACATTCTCATTTAAATATGTATTCAGTAGAATTGGTACATTCTCATTTAAATATGTAATCAGTAGAATAGGTACATTCTCATTTAAATATGTATTCAGTAGAATATGTACATTCTCATTTAAATATGTAATCAGTAGAATAGGTACATTCTCATTTAAATATGTAATCCGTAGAATAGGTACATTCTCATTTAAATATGTATTCAGTAGAATAGGTACATTCTCATTTAAATATGTATTCAGTAGAATAGGTACATTCTCATTTAAATATGTAATCAGTAGAATAGGTACATTCTCATTTAAATATGTAATCAGTAGAATAGGTACATTCTCATTTAAATATGTATTCAGTAGAATAGGTACATTCTCAGTACAATATGTATTTAGTTGAATAGGTACATTCTCATTTAAATATGTAATCAGTAGAATAGGTATATTCTCAGTACAATATGTATTTAGTTGAATAGGAAATAGTAGAATAGTACAATTTGTAGTTATTAGATATACACAGGTAGGTCGTTATATATACCTAGGTAGATCGGTAGGTAGTTAGATATACCTAGGTATATAGATAGGTAGGTATATCATCTCTATTAATTCTGTATTCTCTTACTTGATAATAAAGTCTAAATAATATATCCTACAGTAAAGTCATGACAACTATCCACAAAGTGCCACCACAATGCAAACTGGACAGTCATCGTTTTATTTTCTGAATAGAGAGTATTCATAGCAGATCAGCCATTTTAGAAATCTCTCCAAAGAGGCCTCTGTCTACAGTAGAGATTAGTCACTAAATAGCCCCATCTACAGGCCACATGTTGTTACTGCAGCCATTGGGTGGACAGATACATTAGACCAGGTGTTTGTATTGGCCCGCAGCCAATTCTAAAAATAGAATGGAATGTGGCCCAGACATGAAACTTGAGCTTGACTGAGTTGTAGTTCTTAGTTTGACCAGTAGGTGGAGCTACTCACTACCTGCAGTCCTAACGCAGCTTCGCCACTGAAACCAATGAATCCCGCGACACGGGAAAGCTTTCTCAGACGGTGACTTCGTTAAACAGCGGCTCACTAAAGTCGCTTGAATAATGTGCCCGAAAATCTACAACGTGAGCATGTACATTTTTATTAAAAACGTTAGCTGATGTGTTAACAACCGCAATAAATGATTTGCATAACTAGCTTAAATAAAGCCTACCCTTCCCCTTGTCCTCTTATGCCTCGTTTCCACCAAAGAAAGCCCAGTTCGGGCTCTCGCGTGTCAATGGAGCCGGTTCGCATTTGGTTCAATTGGGGAGCCGGCAAAAAACGGGTTTGCGTTTCCACTGCCTTTTTGGCCGAGAGCCACGTCATGACGTCACTGTTAACGTCTCTGCTTTCCCAGCAGCTCGCGCCAACTTCCACAACAGTATATTACATGATGGATGTTAAAGTGTTGCTCCTGGCTTTGAGGCTACAAACAGCTGCTCGTCTTTAGTGCTATGGACTCGATTACGTTGAAGCCCCTAACTGTGATAAAGGACTATACTAATAAAATGGACTTGACGTTAGAGCTGCATTAATAGAGTACTTAAACAGAAGGGACCATTTGCCTTTTCTTCTTCAAAACTGTCATCTTGTATTATGTTTCTCGGTTGATAAAGCATAATGAAGCGGACATTGTATGAAAAATAGAAATGTTTTATTAAAAAAAAAAAAAAACATTAAATACACAATATACAGTAATCACAAAATGTAAAAGTATAGAGTGCAGTGTAATAAGTCCATGTTAATAAAGCTCTGAGGGGCTGAGGGGCTCCTGTGAGCTGCAGCCCAGTGGGGCCGTAGCTCCGCATCGCATCGTCCAGGGAAGACGACTCCATAAACAACTAAAACAAGAGAAAAGTGCATTAAAACATGACTCCATTACACTTTACTGTTTTTAGAAAGTAGCATCCTGACGTTATCAAGGTTAATATCGGCTAACAGAAGCCTAGCAATCATAGCTCCTCATTTGTGATGATAGGAACATAACATTGATGTGATAATGAGCAGCTCGCTAAACAGATTATAAATACAAAGCTGGTTGGCAACACGGGAAAGATTTATAAAGTAAAACTTACCAGGACCAGAGTGACAGCAGCGGATCATCAGTTTGTTATCGATTAGCTCCTCGTATCGTCCAGTTTGTTATCGATTAGCTCCTCGGTCCCCCGCTGAAGACATCTCACGCTGTAGTTTTTCTAATAGCGGTTTGTTCTAGAAGCTCCTCTAGTTTATTGTGACCTTCTGACGAGGACAACAACGCAAACAAACGTAGTTTGTCTCGTCCACGGACCACTGTCACCTTCACGTCCACGGAGAATTTGACTGATTTTAAAGATGGCGGAAAAAAACTTTGAGTTTGTTTTGAGTTTGTCCGATAAGCCACGCCCCCAGCCCCGTAAGCCACGCCCCCAGCCCCTGACGTAGTGGAGCCGGCTGGCCAGCTCAGCTTCGAAGTGGAGCCGCAAACGAACCACTTAACGGAGCCAGAAAGCGGCTCCCCAAAAAGCGGTGGAAACCCAAAGAACTGGTTTGCGATGACGCGCGGGCTCCGAAACAGCTCTCAAAACAGCTTGGTGGAAACAAGCCCTTATGTGTCCCTCTTCATACAGGGCTGTGGATGGGGTCTCTCTTCATACAGGGCTGTGGATGGGGTCCCTCTTCATACAGGGCTGTGGATGGGGTCTCTCTTCATACAGGGCTGTGGATGGGATCTCTCTTCATACAGGGCTGTGGATGGGGTCTCTCTTCATACAGGGCTGTGGATGGGGTCTCTCTTCATACAGGGCTGTGGATGGGGTCTCTCTTCATACAGGGCTGTGGATGGGGTCTCTCTTCATACAGGGCTGTGGATGGGGTCCCTCTTCATACAGGGCTGTGGATGGGGTCTCTCTTCATACAGGGCTGTGGATGGGGTCTCTCTTCATACAGGGCTGTGGATGGGGTCTCTCTTCATACAGGGCTGTGGATGGGGTCCCTCTTCATACCGGGCTGTGGATGGGGTCTCTCTTCATACAGGGCTGTGGATGGGGTCTCTCTTCATACAGGGCTGTGGATGGGGTCTCTCTTCATACAGGGCTGTGGATGGGGTCTCTCTTCATACAGGGCTGTGGATGGGGTCTCTCTTCATACAGGGCTGTGGATGGGGTCTCTCTTCATACAGGGCTGTGGATGGGGTCTCTCTTCATACAGGGCTGTGGATGGGGTCCCTCTTCATACAGGGCTGTGGATGGGGTCTCTCTTCATACAGGGCTGTGGATGGGGTCTCTCTTCATACAGGGCTGTGGATGGGGTCCCCATTCTGACCAAGAAGCAATTTGAGGTTGCTGTTTGGAGAATGAGCTGCCAACCCTTTTTGTAAAAAATAAAATAAATAAATATTTTCTTTAAGTATATGACATTATCAAGCATAATTTGATTGATTTTATAAATGTAACTACATTTGATTGATTTTATTTAGAAATAGATAAATGAAAACCCATAAATGGCAAGATGTGATGGAGGCTGTTATTTTCTTTAAGTATATTAAATGATCAAGCATAATTGACCTACATTTGATTGATTGATTTGTATTTCTGTTAATACACTAGAGGTGTGGGGATATACCTTAACTTTAGTGAGGGGCCCAACCTTTCTCATATTTTTCTGTCTGTGGCCCTCAGTGAAAACAGTTTGGACCCCCCTGTTCTAAATGATTCCTGTCTAGGGTCGGACTTTCTGTGCAATTGAAATCTCCCCCTAAAAACATAAAATCATCACTATTACAATCTCCAATAGTATCACATAGAATGTTTAAAAAAATCATCCTATCCACCCCATTGGTGGGCGCATAGACATTTAAAAACACGAGCTTGACCTTTTCAAATTCTGCTTTGACCTTTAGTAAAACACCTGGAATGATTTCCTCCACCTCAAAAGAAAACGGTAAAAACCTCCTGTCAAATCAAGTCCCCACTCCTCCACTGCAGCTGGACTTGTGGCTTCAAACCATCTCCCCGTTAAAACCCCTTCCAGTCACTTTCACTGTCTGTTGTGCTGTGGGTTTCCTGTACACACATAATATCAATGAGTTTAATCTCCATTAGTTTAAAAAGATTAGCTCTCTTAAAGTCAGCTCTGGCTCCGTTCAACTTCAAGCTGCTGATATTAAATCACACATGGATAGAAATGAGTTTTCAGTAAAAAAAACTGATCTGTAAAAAAAGAAACAAAAGAAACAAGAACTCTTTGTAAAGATCCTCTTCAGTGAGTTGGGCCTTTAGCCTCACTATCATTTGTTTCAGTCTGTAGATCTCCTGAACCGTCAACACGTCTTCAAATTTACCCACATTTCTCGTCAGGGGTTTTGCTGACTCAATAAAGCGTTTAAGGTTTGAGAAATGATCCCCTACAACCGGGAGTCTAGTTCCTTTAGTGACCTCCAGAAACCTTTTTATTTCATCTGAGGAATAGAGGCCTTGCTTCTCCCCCTGAGTGGTAGGGAAGTCTCTCTCTGACTCAGCGGACACCCTGGCTGCTCTGGTGATCTTTGAAGATCTAGCTCCTCTTTCCGATGGCTCAGAACGTTTTCTTTTTTGAGAGAGTTTATATAACTCCTCATCTGACATGTCCTCATCAAAATACTCATCACTCGCTGACTCATTATCTCTCCTGTTTTCATTCTCATCGACACACTCAGTCATTTCCGATGTATAATTCTTTGACACGTCTTCTACGGCTGCGTCGGCCTGATTTAAATTATTTTGACTATCATTTTTCCCCTGAGTTTTATCTGAATATTGAGGGGCGGAGGGGGGTACCGCGACCGGGACCGCCGGTGAAACCGGAGCTGAAGCCGGGGGGCCCGCCGGAGCCTCCCAGACCGGAGCAGCCGGGGACACGTCCGGCACCGGATCCCCCGGGACCGGAGGATCATCTCTGATCATCTCACCTGTCAATCAAACAGACTAAGACCGTTGTTAGATAATTAAATAATCATCATAAACAACTAACGTGATTGAACATAATCAGATATACTACATTGTTCAAAGTCTGTTTTCTCCTCAATGTTTTCGTTTGTTTAATGATATACAATTGTTTATGTACTCTCTCTCTCTCTCTCTCTCTCTCTCTCTCTCTCTCTCTCTCTCTCTCTCTCTCTCTCTCTCTCTCTCTCTCTCTCTCTCTCTCACTCTCTCTCTCTCTCTCTCTGAAAACTCCATTCATGAAGACATAATAATAAGCCTTTCTCTTATAAAATAAAACCCATTATACATGATTACATATACTATATTGTTCAATGTCTGTTTTCTCCTGAATGTTATTTGAGGTTTCATTCTATACAATTGTAGGGTTCATTTGCATATCATGTTGTATATATTGTTAAACAAAACATTTATCTTAGTTCATGTTTGAACACTTTTCTGATTTCAATAAAAATGGAAATAACGTGGGGACATTTTCTGTGGAATATACTCTATATATTCAGTAGAATATGTACATTCTCAGTACAATATGGATTCAGTAGAAGAGGTAAAACAACGATCTACTTTGACCACCAGGGGTCGCACTTTTCCTCCAAACGGTGCAGACTTGAATCTGATCAACAACAAAACAAGCAGAGGAGGAGATTTCCCATTCACTCCATCGACTGGTTTATTTCACAGACTGTAGAACAGATTTACATCAAGTCTCCTAAGCCAGTACATCTCAATGGACTCATTCAGTAAGTTCAATGGGTGGTATACTGTTTTTATATATAAATAAATAAATAAATATATATATATATATATATATATATATAAGTGATGCTTTTATCAGCTTTGTCGTGTGATAAAATGTACATATATCATTTAATCACAGTACAAAGCTGACATAAGCGTCAACTCCCTCCACGTGACATTATCCAACGAACCACGTGACGTATTAACAAAGTCTCAGTAAAGGTCCCCGTGGTGACGCTCCTTCATGTGGGGGGTCGTCGTGCCCACCTCTCCGTCTCACTCGGAGGGGGACCCCACACACACACACACACACACACACACACACACACACACACACACACACACACACACACACACACACACACACACACACACACACACACACACACACACCAGGGCGGCAGTATAGATCAGGAGGTAGAGCGGTCGCCTCACAAGCTGCTGGTTCGCTCCCCGCCTCCTTTTATCAAATCCAACCTGTGGAGGTGTCCCTGAGCAAGACCCCCTAACCCTGACCGCTCCTGACCGGCTGGCTGTCTCCTTGATGGCTGACTCCGCCGTCTGTGGATGAATGGGTGGATGAATGGGTGAATGTGAGCCATGACTTGTAGAGCGCTTAGAGTGGCCGCACTGGTTAGAAAAGGGCTCTATAAATGCAGTCCGTTTACCATTTACCAAGGGAGAAGGGAGACGGAGGAGAAGAGACCTAGGAAGGACTACATGTGTGTGTGTGTGTGTGTGTGTGTGTGTGTGTGTTTTGATTTCCTGTTCTGGTACGAGGCGTCTGCGTTGTCATCCACGCACGCACATACTTTTTTTATTTAAAAAAAAAGGCTTCCTGTAAATGCTGAGTCATTAAAATGTTCTGATCACGTGACCAGCTGAGCGTGGATCAGAGGAGCGTGTTACCGTGACGACGTGACTGTTTACGTTGTTGACGTGACTGCTTATGTGTGTCGTTGAACCGTGTTTATGTTGACTGGTCCAAAACGTAGAAGAATAAAAGTTACTCAAGAATAAAGTTTTTTCTAAAATCAAATCTCTCTCTCTCTCTCTCTCTCTCTCTCTCTCTCTCTCTCTCTCTCTCTCTCTCTCTCTCTCTCTCTTTCTCGCTCTCTCTCTCTCTCTCTCTCTGTCTGTCTGTCTCTTTTACTGTATGTCTCTCTGTCTCTCTCTCCAGCCGGCCGAGGAGCGGCCTTTGATTGCGGGCCGGCCGGCCTGCCTCTCTCTCTCTCTCTCTCTCTCTCTCTCTCTCTCTCTCTCTCTCTCTCTCTCTCTCTCTCTCTCTCTCTCTCTCTCTCTCTCTCTCTCTCTCTCTCTCTCTCTCTCTCTCTCTTGGTGTACTGAGTGAGTTCTCTCTCTTTGACTCTTTCTATCAGTGTTGATGTCTTGTATGTAGTGTTGTGTTAGTGTGTGTTGAGTGTTATCTGTTGTTAGTTAGTGGTGTTTGACCACCTGGCATTATGCCCGTTGTCAACGGCCGGCCGAGGAGCGTCAGGCGGGCGGCTCCAGCTCACCTGACGTGACTCCTGTATTGGAGTCTGAATGGCTTGGCGTGCAGCAGTTTGCTGTTAAAGCTCAGGTGGTAGAGACGGTGGTGCAGGTGGAGAGCAGAACGGAGAACAGGATCATGTTGAGTGTGCACATAAAGTCACTGGTGAAATCAGTGCCCGGGCCAGTGGGAATTCAGTGAAGAATCAGACAGAGAACATTAAAGTGGTTATTATTCATGAGGAAAGCTGCAGTGCCAGAGCTGATAGGGCGGCTGAGGAGGCCTTGATGGCTGTGGACACGCAGGAGGAAATTGTCATTTTAAATACAGCCAAGAAAAGGAAAGAACCTGACAAAGAGCAGAGAGGGGCTGAGGCCAAGAAAGTGCTGGAGGATTTCTCTGATGAGGACAGTGAGGTGACGCCTTCACAAGAAAGTCTGTTCATTGTTTATCCTCTTGAGAAAATGAAGAGGTTTTTAGCGGAAACGAAAGGTATTAGGGCAATCAAAACAGAGAACAACTATTGGATGAAGATGACTATTTATAAAGTGTCGCTCCACACACTTGTTGTAAGGGTTTTTGTGGTAGTGGTCATTTCTTTCTCTCCAATGGCTGATCTCAAAATAGGTTCCTTAAATATACGGATAAAAAGGACGCTGGTAGTGAATATTCTGGTGTCCTCTTCTTTATGGCACAGATGATCCTGTGTGGACCCCACCTTCAAACCTGCTCGCACGCATCCAAGCTGTCTTGGTCGTTTTGTTTGAGACAAGATGCACTGGATTCCTCAGGCTGTTCTCTTTCTTCCAAAGGAAGAGGGAGGAAGAGCACTAATTCATTTGGCCAGTAGAGGTGCTGTTTCCCCACTGCAGTTCATTCAGAGACTTCTGTTGGGCCCTAAAGACTTGGTGTGGAGACCACTGGCCCACTTACTGGTGCAGCGGTTTGGAGGTATGGGACTGCATGACTCACTGTTCCTAATGGACTTTAAAACTCTGACATTGCCTCTTTTCTTCTGTGGAGTGTTCACAGTGTGGAGGGGGCTGGGGAAGGAGAGGACTGAACAAGATGTCTCCCTGTGCTGGTTGCTACGAGAGCCTGTGGAGGATGAGGACGTTTGGACCCCCCCTCATGGAAGTCATGGAAGTGTTCCGTGAAGCAAGGACACTGACCTGGGGAACTTAGCTGGACCTGAATTGGACAAGGCAGAGGCTCTAGCAGCGGCTCTTGCTGTTAGATCTGTGAGGTTCATCAGCAAGCTGCCGGATCACCGGAGACACTGTGTGACGGGTCATGAATGTTACCTACTGATTAAACACTAACCGTTTGACTCTGCCTAATGTATTTACATTTACATTTACATTTAGGGCATTTGGCAGACGCTTTTATCCAAAGCGACTTACAAGGTGTACATTAGTTGAAGCAGACAATAGCATAACACTGGGGTACGCAAACATGTAGATACAGCAGTTCACAAGTATTCATATTGACAAGATGAATAACACAATTTGGTACTGCTAGGTCACCTGCTTAAGTAGCTGTGATAATGTCAGGACTTAAGCTAGTTTAGGGGTTTCACAAAGGAGAAGGAGGGTTCAAGGAGAGTCCAGGTGGACTCTGAACAGGTGGGTCTTGAGTCTCTTGCGGAAGCTGGCGAGGGACTCTGCCGTCCTGACATGAGACGGGAGTTCATTCCACCACTGTGGAGCCAGAGCCGTGAAGAGCTGGGTCTTGGACGAGCGATGTTTGGTAATGTACTGGATCCTTTTCCTCGGTTGGGCATTCGTCCCCATCTTGAAGGTTGCGGTGGGCCCCTTCTGGTCGGGACCGGTTGTTTAAGCTTGGAAGAGGTGAATGGAGACCAGCTGTACAGACTGATGGTAAAGTGTCTGAATAGGAACAAGCTAAACATGCGGGCGGACACACCCTGGAGGCTCTTCTGGGCTCGGGAGACAAAGTCCCACCTGCTTGGAGGGGTTGGTATGAGAGATGTGTTCTGCTCTGCAATAGAGAATCAACTTCTCTTTACTGTGGATTTGATGTGACTTTATGTTATAGAGTATGTTGTTTTGTTGCATGCTGTTGAAAAAGAAAAAAAGATGTATATATTTATATATATCTATATACATATATATATGTGTTTTTCTCTCTCTCTCTCTCTCTGTCTGTCTGTCTCCCTCTCGCGTGCGCATACACACACACACACACACACACACACACACACACACACACACACACACACACACACACACACACACACAATTCACAATAAATCATAATAAATCTCCGAGACATCAATCTGTGTTCTCCCCCCTCCTCCTCCAGCTGATGATGACCCTCTGGATAATAATAATAATAATAATAATAATAATAATAATAATAATAATAATAAGACATTATATTTCATATAGCGCTTTTCTGGACACCCAAGGTGCTTTACAGACATGGTAAAATTGAACGTACAGTAAAATAATTTAATAGTTATATAGATTCAAACAGATTCAGACAGATATATCAGATTTAAAAAAACGTTTTTTAATGAAGTTAACTCAAATCCAAAGTGATGGGATGGAGGGGATGTTTTAAAGGAGATTGAGGATTCAGTTTGGTGAGCCGTAGAGGAGGCAGTTTGGTGATGTGGTTGACGTGTGGTAGGAATGAGAGGGCGGGTCCTGTCCACGCCTTCAGGATTACAATACTGGGCAACTGTTTACAAACACCGTCCCAATCTCTGAACGGTGTGATAACTCCAAACGTAGAGGTGGCCATTACTGGAGTATTGCCAGATCACCATGGTGACAACGAGAAACTAAAGGACAGTATCGCCTTCATGTCATAAAATAAAATAAATACTCTTATGGAAATCCCCTCTTGCCCCCAAAGCTTCCATATGGCTAAAAGACCTTATGATGTTCCTTAGTTTGGAAACAATTAAGTGTAACCTTTAAATCACCAGGTAGATTTAAATAAGTTTGGAACCCTATGATCCGATACATAGCAACATTAAAAACACTTGAAGACATCTGAGCTTGTGGTCTGTGGTGAACCATCTGTCGTATCCCTCAAATGACTTATAAGGCAATAGGCCCTCAGGCTACCTCATTCTCTCACACACCAGGAAAACATTCTTCATTCTTTGGGAGTGTGGATGGATGTGTATCACTGCTATTAGTGTTTCATTTTGTTATTTAGTTAGAATTTTCTTAATTTTATTTTATTATTACTATGTTTTATTATTATTGTGTATGTGTATATTTGAATATGTGTTTATATGTATGTATGTATATATATATTTATATTAGGGTGGTTTTCAAAAATGAAGTTTCTACTTTTTTGTCATACCATTGTCATGTCAACCAGATTGCAAGATTATCAGTGAGGTTAGGGAGAGAGAGAGAGAGAGAGAGAGAGAGAGAGAGAGAGAGAGAGAGAGAGAGAGAGAGAGAGAGAGAGAGAGAGAGAAAAAGTGAGAGGGGAGGATGTGTTTGTGTGTGTGTGTGTGTGTGTGTGTGTGTGTGTGTGTGTGTGTGTGTGTGTGTGTGTGTGTCCAGATGGAAGTCGTTAGAAGAAGTAGTGACCAGGATGCAGCTGCCACAGGAAGCTTGTTGCCGTGTGAACAAGAACAATGGAACGCTGACTCCCCTTCACTTCTGCATTCTGAATTCCAATACTAAACTACACTTTACTATATTAGACTACACTGTACTACAAAATACTATACTACCAACAACACTATATACTGCTATACAACAACACTATGCTATAGTAATACTATACACAACAATAAAGAACCATAACAACAGTAACATGTCTAAGGGATGATATCTTCATGGAGGATGGTGCTAAATGCATTTAAGGTGTCAGTAGTGCAGCACCGTAGTGAGCGGTAGCACAACATGTGCAGTAAGGGGAAGAGCGCCCTCTGCTGGGCCTTGTTGGCGCTGCAGGTCTGGGAGATTGTTGTCTTGGTGCGGGAGGATGGTTGATCCACAGACCTGTTGGTGAACTGCAGATGGTTAGAGAGGAGCTGTTTGGTTCATCTCCATTAGCACAGAGGTGAGGGCCGACGGGTCTGTAGTCATTGAGGACCGTGGTCCTCTGCTGTCTAGGGGCTGCTGCTACATGCTTTGAGTTGATTACTTTGGTTGTTGAGATGTTTGATAAAAGGCGTAAAATGTCATTATATAACAACAACAACAACAACAACAGAAATGATAATAAAAATAATGATAATAATACTGATGATAATAATATATCACATCTCATATCTATCATTTTCAGAAAGCACCAAAAACCATGGCTTTTCTCTACTTTGTATTTAACTTTCATTTATGAATTTATATTATTGTAGTTATTGTGTCCGTGTTTGATTTGACATTTATTTATAAAGTGTATAGGGTATTTATAGAGGGTCTGCATCAGAACCACGCCGACTGACTACTGGGGTTCCACAAGGATCGGTCCTAGGTCCTCTTATCTTCTCCCTCTACACAACGTCCCTCGGTCCTGTTATCCACTCCCATGACTTATCCTACCACCGCTATGCTGACCACACCCAACCGGTCTTGTCGTTTCCACCCTCGGACACGCAAGTGGAAACACGCATTGCGGCGTGCTCAGCAGACATCTCAAAGTGGATGTCGATGCACCACCTAAAGCTCAACCTGGACCAGACTGAGCTAGTGTTCTTCAAACACCCAAACACCCACACACGCACACACACACACACACACACACACACACACACACACACACACACACACACACACACACACACACACACACACAGACACACACACACACACACACACACACACACACACACACATGTGGGCAATACACAATAAATCATAATAAATCCCGAGACATCAATGTGTGTTCTCCCTCCTCCTCCAGCTCCCATCAACTAGAATACAGCGACGACCTCCAGGCCCGCCTCCAAGCCCCCGTCAATCAAATCACGACCCGGGAACCACCAGGCGGACGCCACTCACACACTCAGCCATTTACTGAAGGAACTGATGAGTCATCAACATGAGTCCAGAACGTCCAGCTAAGTATGCTAGTGTAATGCTAATGACAATGTTATGATAGTGTAATGCTAATGACAATGTTATGCTAGTGTAATGCTAATGACAATGTTATGATAGTGTAATGCTAATGACAATGTTATGATAGTGTAATGCTAATGACAATGTTATGATAGTGTCATGCTTATGACAATGTTATGATAGCGTAATGTTAATGACAATGTTATGATAGTGTAATGCTAATGACAATGTTATGATAGTGTAATGTTAATGACAATGTTATGATAGCGTAATGTTAATGACAATGTTATGATAGTGTAATGCTAATGACAACTTACGTACAGTAAAACACACCTAAAGCTGTGTGTGTGTGTGTGTGTGTGTGTGTGTGTGTGTGTGTGTGTGTGTGTGTGTGTGTGTCCGGATGGAAGTCTTTAGAAGAAGTGGTGACCAGGCTCCAGCTGCCACAGGAAGCTTGTTGCCATGTGAACAAGAACAATGGAACGCTGACTCCCCTTCACTTCTGCATTCTGAATTCAATACTAAACTACACTTTACTATATTAGACTACACTGTACTACAAAATACTATACTACCAACAACACTATATACTGCTATACAACAACACTGTGCTATAGCAATACTATACACAACAATAAAGAACCATAACAACAGTAACATGTCTAAGGGATGATATCTTCATATGGAGGAAGGTGCTAAATGCATTTAAGGTGACAGTAGTGCAGCACCGTAGTGAGCGGTAGCACATGATGAATAATACAAGGACACGACAGTGCAGTAAGGGGAAGAGCGCCCTCTGCTGGGCCTTGTTGGCGCTGCAGGTCTGGGAGATTGTTGTCTTGGTGCGGGAGGATGGTTGATCCACAGACCTGTTGGTGAACTGCAGATGGTCAGAGAGGAGCTGTTTGGTTCATCTCCATTAGCACAGAGGTGAGGGCCGACGGGTCTGTAGTCATTGAGGACCGTGGTCCTCTGCTGTCTAGGGGCTGCTGCTACATGCTTTGAGTTGATTACTTTGGTTGTTGTGATGTGTTATGTACTATAAAAGGGATTATATGTCATTATATGACAACAACAACAAAATAAATTACGATCAAAATAATGATAATAATACTGATAATAATATTTATATCACATCTGTCATTTTCAAAAAGCACCAAAAACCAGCGCTTTTCTCTACTTTGTATTTCATTTTCATTTATGAATTCATATTAGTGTAGTTATGTGTCCGTGTTTTATTTGACATTTATTTATAAAAGACGATACATGTCAATCATTTATTATATCCACCAGCTAGTGACCTCCTGGAGGAGCTTGACATGCTGGTCTCCCACTTCCCTGATGATGGTTACGGCCTCATCCTTCTTGGCGACTTCAACATCTTGACTGAGTAGTTGGACCCTCTTCTCTCCTTCCTCGCCTCCTTCGACCTTTCCCGTCTCCTCTGACCCACAAGGCCGGCAACCAGCTGGACCTCATCTTCACCAGACACTGCGTTACAGTAAACCTTTCAGTTACTCCTCTCCATCTATCCGATCACTTCTTCATGTCCTTCTCCCTCTTCCTCCCTTCCCCCCCCCTCCTCCCACTCTCTCCCTACCAAGATGGTGACGTCCCGTCGCAATCTCCGAAAATTCAAATTGAGCATCTAACCCTAAAAAACGGTTTGATACTTTTTCCTCCCTCCTCCATCCCCCTCCCCCTCCCCCCAGCTCCTCCCTTTGACAAGAAGGTCAACGATATCAGATCCTCCTTCCCTGACCCCCCGGCCGATGCTCTCATCAACCACCCATGTCTTCCCCCCTCCCTCCCACATCCCTCCCTTACCCATTTCTCTCCCCTCTCCACAGATGATGTTCTTCATCTCATCACATCAGTTCCCTCCCCTCTGCTTCAGTCCACTGCGCCTGAACTCCTGCCCTTCCTGACACACATCATCAACGCATCTCTGACGTCTGGATGCTTTCCCGCTGCTTTCAAGACAGAGCCAGAGCCAGAGTCACCCCCTCCTGAAGAAACCAACACTCCACCCCTCTGAACCCAAGAACTACAGACCGGTATCCCTTTTGCCCTTCTTATCCAAAACTCTTGAAAGTGCTGTCTTTAACCGATTGTCCTCGTATCTCCACCAGAACTGCCTCTTGGATCGCCACCAATCTGGTTTTAAGGCAGGTCACTCGACAGAAACTGCCCTCCTGGCAGTGACTGAGTCGCTACATGTTGCTAGAGCGAATTCGCTCTCCTCTGTCCTGATGCTGATCAGGATACTGACACACACACACACGCGTGCAGCTTTTGGAATATCTTGCGAACTATAGGCAAACTCTCTCTCTCTCTCTCTCTCTCTCTCTCTCGCTCTCTCTCTCTCTCTCTCTCTCTCTCTCTCTCTCTCTCTCTCTCTCTCTCTCTCTCTCTCTCTCGCTCTCTCTCTCTCTCTCTCTCTCTCTCTCTCTCTCTCTCTCTCTCTCTCTCTCTCTCTCTCTTGTATTCATAAGGGGCCAGTGTCTGCAAACAATAGAACAGCACAGAACTCCAATTCAATGTTGATTTATATTGATTGCCATCTCCCTGAGGTCCATGGTTTCATCCTTGGTTATGTTTAGCTTACTATATTGTCTCAGATCATATTTTAAAATATCCTCATCACATCACCATTAAAGCATTTTCACAAGCACGCACACACACACACACACACACGCACACACGCACGCACACACACACACACACACACACACACACACACACACACACACACACACACACACACACACACACACACACACACACACACACACACCTGCTATGACATCCCCCGAGTTCTTGACTAATTGACTTCGATGGTGCCTTCCATAGAGCTGTTGGTTAACACACACACACACACACACACACACACACACACACACACACACACACACACCGTGATGTCACGACTCCGTTCCCAAATGCCACTCCGTGTTTTCCCTGTCAGCCGTTTCCTACTGAACTCACCTGTTGTCAATCGCCCCTCATTACCAAGCTGTGTTTAAGCCGTGTCTGTTGTGTCACTCATTGCTGGATTATCATTCAGATTTTCAGAAAGCATCGCGTACGTTTCATGTTAAGTTCATTGTTGTTCTTCCTATCGATCCGCCGTGTTTTGACCCTCGACTACCTGTTACCGACCCCTGCTTGCCTTGACCACGTGTTCCTCTGCCTCAACCCTCGACTACCTGTTACCGACCCCTGCTTGCCTTGACCACGTGTTCCTCTGCCTCAACCCTCGACTACCTGTTACCGACCCCTGCTTGCCTTGACCACGTGTTCCTCTGCCTCAACCCTCGACTACCTGTTACCGACCCCTGCTTGCCTTGACCACGTGTTCCTCTGCCTCAACCCTCGACTACCTGTTACCGACCCCTGCTTGCCTTGACCACGTGTTCCTCTGCCTCAACCCTCGACTACCTGTTACCGACCCCTGCTTGCCTTGACCACGTGTTCCTCTGCCTCAACCCTCGACTACCTGTTACCGACCCCTGCTTGCCTTGACCACGTGTTCCTCTGCCTCAACCCTCGACTACCTGTTACCGACCCCTGCTTGCCTCGACCACGTGTTCCTCTGCCTCAACCCTCGACTACCTGTTACCGACCCCTGCTTGCCTCGACCACGTGTTCCTCTGCCTCAGCCCTCGACTACCTGTTACCGACCCCTGCTTGCCTCGACCACGTGTTCCTCTGCCTCAACCCTCGACTACCTGTTACCGACCCCTGCTTGCCTTGACCACGTGTTCCTCTGCCTCAACCCTCGACTACCTGTTACCGACCCCTGCTTGCCTTGACCACGTGTTCCTCTGCCTCAACCCTCGACTACCTGTTACCGACCCCTGCTTGCCTTGACCACGTGTTCCTCAGCCTTTGATCGGTTATCGCCGTGTCCTCCGACATTAAAGCACCTGTTCCATCTGTCTGTTCCCTCTCCTTTTGGGTCCCGCCCACACCCGGCCGTGACAGGATGCTAATTCAGGATGTAGAAGGACATAGGAAGCACATGGTATAGTAGATAGGAGTTAGTAAGAGGAGGATTTCCTATTTGTCTGCCTGCCTGTCTGTCTGCATGCCTGCCTGCTTGCCTGTCTGCCTGTCTGTCTGTCTGCCTGCCTATCTGTCTGTCTATCTGTTTATCCATCTATTTTGGAAATATCATATTGTATTTGTTCCTGGAGGCTCAAATTGAAGTGTGAGCGTGAAGCATGAGTAATCCTTACAAGTTGTTCCCCCTCCTTCAGATAAGTGGTTCTCATTTGGCAGAAATGGAGCGTGGATGGATACAAGGAACTAAACGTCTCTGTTTATCTCCTAAACATTGTAGGGGTACAACTCCAATTCAATGTTGATGTTGCTATTCGTGGTCCCATGGTCAAAGTTATTATATATGTATATATATATGTATATATATACATATATATATACATATATATATAAATATATATACGTGTGTGTCTCTCTCTTTTCTCTCTCTCTCTCTCTGCCTCTCTCGCGTGCGCACACACAGACAGACAAACACACACACACGCGCGCGCTATTCACAATAAATGATAATAAATCCCCGAGACATCAATGTGTGTTCTCCCTCCTCCTCCTCCAGCTCCCATCAACTAGAATACAGCGACGACCTCCAGGCCCGCCTCCAAGCCCCCGTCAATCAAATCACGACCCGGGAACCACCAGGCGGACGCCACTCACACACTCAACCATTTACAGAAGGAACTGATGAGTCATCAACATGAGTCCACAAAGTCCAGCTAAGTATGCTAGTGTAATGCTAATGACAATGTTATGATAGTGTAATGCTAATGACAATGTTATGATAGTGTAATGTTAATGACAATGTTATGATAGTCTAATGCTAATGACAATGTTATGATAGTGTAATGCTAATGACAATGTTATGATAGTGTAATGCTAATGACAATGTTATGCTAGTGTAATGCTAATGACAATGTTATGATAGTGTTATGCTAATGACAATGTTATGATAGTGTAATGCTAATGACAATGTTATGATAGTGTAATGTTAATGACAATGTGGTGTTTTTGGGAACACAGGTGGTGTTTCAGGAACCCAGGTGGTGTTTTTTGGAACACAGGTGGTGTTTTTGGGAACCCTGGTGGTGTATTTGGGAACCTAGGTGGTGTTTTTTTGGGAACCCAGGTGGTGTTTCTGGAACCTAGGTGGTGTTTTGGGGAACCCAGGTGGTGTTTTTAGGAACTCAGGTGGTGTTTTTAAGGGAACCTAGGTGATGTTTTTGGGAACCCAGGTGGTGTTTTTAAGGGAACCCAGGTGGTGTTTCTGGGAACCCAGGTGGTGTTTAAATTGAACCCAGGTGGTGTTTTTAAGGGAACCAATGTGGTGTTTTTCGGAACCCAGGTGGTGTTTTGGGGAACCTAGATGGTGTTTTTTTGGAAACCCAGGTGGTGTTTTAAGGAACCAAGATGGGGGTTTTGGGAACCAATGTGGTGTTTTAATGGAACCCAGGTGGTGTTTTTAAGGGAACCCAGGTGGTGTTTTTAAGGGAACCCAGGTGGTGTTTTTGGGAACCCAGGTGGCGTTTTTGAGAACACAGGTGGTGTTTTTGGGAACCCAGGTGGTGTTTTTGGGAACCCAGGTGGTGTATTCGGGAGCCCAGGTGGTGTTTTTGGGAACGTAGGTGGTGTTTTTTGGAACCCAGGTGGTGTTTTTGGGAACCTAGATGGTGTTTTAAGGAACCCAGATGGGGGTTTTGGGAACCAATGTGGTGTTTTAATGGAACCCAAATGGTGTTTTTAAGGGAAACCAGGTGGTGTTTTTGGGAACCAAGGTGGTGTTTCAGGAACCCAGGTGGTGTTTCTGGAACCTAGGTGGTGTTTTGGGGATCCAAGGTGGTGTTTTTGGGAACACAGGTGGTGTTTTTAGGAACCCAGGTGGTGTTTTTAAGGGAACCAAGGTGGTATTTTTGGGAACCCTGCTGGTGTTTTAATTGAACCTAGGTGGTGTTTTTAAGGGAACCCATGTGGTGTTTTTGGGAACACAGGTGGTGTATTCGGGAACCTAGGTGGTGTTTTTGGGAACCCAGGTGGTGTTTTGGGGAAGCCAGGTGGTGTTTTTGGGAACACAGGTGGTGTTTTTGGGAACACAGGTGGTGTTTTTGGGATCCCAGGATGTGTATTCGGGAACCCAGGTGTAGTTTTTGGGAACGCAGGTGGTGTTTTTGGGAACCCAGGTGGTGTTTTAGGGAACCTAGATGGTGTTTTTTTGCAAACCCAGGTGGTGTTTTAATGGAACCCAGGTGGTGTTATTTTGGGAACCCAGGTGGTGGTTTTGGGAACCCAGCTGGTGTTTCAGGAACCCAGGTGGTGTTTTTTGGAACACAGGTGGTGTTTTTGGGAACCCTGGTGGTGTTTTTAAGGGAACCTAGGTGGTGTTTTTGGGAACCCAAGTGGTGTTTTTAAGGGAACCCAGGTGGTGTTTAAATTGAACCCAGGTGGTGTTTTTAGGGGAACCAATGTGGTGTTTTTGGGAACACAGGTGGTGTATTTGGGAACCTAGGTGGTGTTTTTGGGAACCCAGGTGGTGTTTTGGGGAACCCAGGTGGTGTTTTAATGGAACCCAGGTGGTCTTTTTAAGGGAACCAAGGTGGTGTTTTTGGGAACACAGGTGGTGTATTCGGGAACCTAGGTGGTGTTTTTGGGAACCCAGGTGGTGTTTTGGGGAACCCAGGTGTAGTTTTTGGGAACGCAGGTGGTGTTTGTGGGAACCCAGGTGATGTTTTGGGGAACCTAGATGGTGTTTTTTTGCAAACCCAGGTGGTGTTTTCATGGAACCCAGGTGGTGTTATTTTGGGAACCCAGGTGGTGGTTTTGGGAACCCAGCTGGTGTTTCAGGAACCCAGGTGGTGTTTTTTGGAACACAGGTGGTGTTTTTGGGAACCCTGGTGGTGTATTTGGGAACCTAGGTGGTGTTTTTTTGGGAACCCAGGTGGTGTTTCAGGAACCCAGGTGGTGTTTTTTGGAACACAGGTGGTGTTTTTGGGAACCCTGGTGGTGTATTTGGGAACCTAGGTGGTGTTTTTTTGGGAACCCAGGTGGTGTTTCAGGAACCCAGGTGGTGTTTCTGGAACCTAGGTGGTGTTTTGGGGAACCCAGGTGGTGTTTTTAGGAACCCAGGTGGTGTTTTTAAGGGAACCTAGGTGGTGTTTTTGGGAACCCAAGTGGTGTTTTTAAGGGAACCCAGGTGGTGTTTAAATTGAACCCAGGTGGTGTTTTTAAGGGAACCAATGTGGTGTTTTTGGGAACACAGGTGGTGTATTCGGGAACCTAGGTGGTGTTTTTGGGAACCCAGGTGGTGTTTTGGGGAACCCAGGTGGTCTTTTTAAGGGAACCAAGGTGGTGTTTTTCGGAACCCAGGTGGTGTTTTGGGGAACCTAGATGGTGTTTTTTTGGAAACCCAGGTGGTGTTTTAAGGAACCAAGATGGGGGTTTTGGGAACCAATGTGGTGTTTTAATGGAAACCAGGTGGTGTTTTTAAGGGAACCCAGGTGGTGTTTTTAAGGGAACCCAGGTGGCGTTTTTGAGAACACAGGTGGTGTTTTTGGGAACCCAGGTGGTGTTTTTGGGAACCCAGGTGGTGTATTTGGGAACCCAGGTGGTGTTTTTGGGAACCAATGTGGTGTTTTAATGGAACCCAAATGGTGTTTTTAAGGGAAACCAGGTGGTGTTTTTGGGAACCAAGGTGGTGTTTCAGGAACCCAGGTGGTGTTTCTGGAACCTAGGTGGTGTTTTGGGGATCCAAGGTGGTGTTTTTGGGAACACAGGTGGTGTTTTTAGGAACCCAGGTGGTGTTTTTAAGGGAACCAAGGTGGTATTTTTGGGAACCCTGCTGGTGTTTTAATTGAACCCAGGTGGTGTTTTTAAGGGAACCCATGTGGTGTTTTTGGGAACACAGGTGGTGTATTCGGGAACCTAGGTGGTGTTTTTGGGAACCCAGGTGGTGTTTTGGGGAAGCCAGGTGGTGTTTTTGGGAACACAGGTGGTGTTTTTGGGAACACAGGTGGTGTTTTTGGGATCCCAGGATGTGTATTCGGGAACCCAGGTGTAGTTTTTGGGAACGCAGGTGGTGTTTTTGGGAACCCAGGTGGTGTTTTAGGGAACCTAGATGGTGTTTTTTTGCAAACCCAGGTGGTGTTTTAATGGAACCCAGGTGGTGTTATTTTGGGAACCCAGGTGGTGGTTTTGGGAACCCAGCTGGTGTTTCAGGAACCCAGGTGGTGTTTTTTGGAACACAGGTGGTGTTTTTGGGAACCCTGGTGGTGTTTTTAAGGGAACCTAGGTGGTGTTTTTGGGAACCCAAGTGGTGTTTTTAAGGGAACCCAGGTGGTGTTTAAATTGAACCCAGGTGGTGTTTTTAGGGGAACCAATGTGGTGTTTTTGGGAACACAGGTGGTGTATTTGGGAACCTAGGTGGTGTTTTTGGGAACCCAGGTGGTGTTTTGGGGAACCCAGGTGGTGTTTTAATGGAACCCAGGTGGTCTTTTTAAGGGAACCAAGGTGGTGTTTTTGGGAACACAGGTGGTGTATTCGGGAACCTAGGTGGTGTTTTTGGGAACCCAGGTGGTGTTTTGGGGAACCCAGGTGGTGTTTTTGGGAACACAGGTGGTGTTTTTGGGATCCCAGGATGTGAATCGGGAACCCAGGTGTAGTTTTTGGGAACGCAGGTGGTGTTTTTGGGAACCCAGGTGATGTTTTGGGGAACCTAGATGGTGTTTTTTTGCAAACCCAGGTGGTGTTTTCATGGAACCCAGGTGGTGTTATTTTGGGAACCCAGGTGGTGGTTTTGGGAACCCAGCTGGTGTTTCAGGAACCCAGGTGGTGTTTTTTGGAACACAGGTGGTGTTTTTGGGAACCCTGGTGGTGTATTTGGGAACCTAGGTGGTGTTTTTTTGGGAACCCAGGTGGTGTTTCAGGAACCTAGGTGGTGTTTTTTTGGGAACCCAGGTGGTGTTTCAGGAACCCAGGTGGTGTTTTTAAGGGAACCTAGGTGATGTTTTTGGGAACCCAGGTGGTGTTTTTAAGGGAACCCAGGTGGTGTTTCTGGGAACCCAGGTGGTGTTTAAATTGAACCCAGGTGGTGTTTTTAAGGGAACCAATGTGGTGTTTTTCGGAACCCAGGTGGTGTTTTGGGGAACCTAGATGGTGTTTTTTTGGAAACCCAGGTGGTGTTTTAAGGAACCAAGATGGGGGTTTTGGGAACCAATGTGGTGTTTTAATGGAACCCAGGTGGTGTTTTTAAGGGAACCCAGGTGGTGTTTTTAAGGGAACCCAGGTGGTGTTTTTGGGAACCCAGGTGGCGTTTTTGAGAACACAGGTGGTGTTTTTGGGAACCCAGGTGGTGTTTTTGGGAACCCAGGTGGTGTATTCGGGAGCCCAGGTGGTGTTTTTGGGAACGTAGGTGGTGTTTTTTGGAACCCAGGTGGTGTTTTTGGGAACCTAGATGGTGTTTTAAGGAACCCAGATGGGGGTTTTGGGAACCAATGTGGTGTTTTAATGGAACCCAAATGGTGTTTTTAAGGGAAACCAGGTGGTGTTTTTGGGAACCAAGGTGGTGTTTCAGGAACCCAGGTGGTGTTTCTGGAACCTAGGTGGTGTTTTGGGGATCCAAGGTGGTGTTTTTGGGAACACAGGTGGTGTTTTTAGGAACCCAGGTGGTGTTTTTAAGGGAACCAAGGTGGTATTTTTGGGAACCCTGCTGGTGTTTTAATTGAACCCAGGTGGTGTTTTTAAGGGAACCCATGTGGTGTTTTTGGGAACACAGGTGGTGTATTCGGGAACCTAGGTGGTGTTTTTGGGAACCCAGGTGGTGTTTTGGGGAAGCCAGGTGGTGTTTTTGGGAACACAGGTGGTGTTTTTGGGAACACAGGTGGTGTTTTTGGGATCCCAGGATGTGTATTCGGGAACCCAGGTGTAGTTTTTGGGAACGCAGGTGGTGTTTTTGGGAACCCAGGTGGTGTTTTAGGGAACCTAGATGGTGTTTTTTTGCAAACCCAGGTGGTGTTTTAATGGAACCCAGGTGGTGTTATTTTGGGAACCCAGGTGGTGGTTTTGGGAACCCAGCTGGTGTTTCAGGAACCCAGGTGGTGTTTTTTGGAACACAGGTGGTGTTTTTGGGAACCCTGGTGGTGTTTTTAAGGGAACCTAGGTGGTGTTTTTGGGAACCCAAGTGGTGTTTTTAAGGGAACCCAGGTGGTGTTTAAATTGAACCCAGGTGGTGTTTTTAGGGGAACCAATGTGGTGTTTTTGGGAACACAGGTGGTGTATTTGGGAACCTAGGTGGTGTTTTTGGGAACCCAGGTGGTGTTTTGGGGAACCCAGGTGGTGTTTTAATGGAACCCAGGTGGTCTTTTTAAGGGAACCAAGGTGGTGTTTTTGGGAACACAGGTGGTGTATTCGGGAACCTAGGTGGTGTTTTTGGGAACCCAGGTGGTGTTTTGGGGAACCCAGGTGGTGTTTTTGGGAACACAGGTGGTGTTTTTGGGATCCCAGGATGTGAATCGGGAACCCAGGTGTAGTTTTTGGGAACGCAGGTGGTGTTTGTGGGAACCCAGGTGATGTTTTGGGGAACCTAGATGGTGTTTTTTTGCAAACCCAGGTGGTGTTTTCATGGAACCCAGGTGGTGTTATTTTGGGAACCCAGGTGGTGGTTTTGGGAACCCAGCTGGTGTTTCAGGAACCCAGGTGGTGTTTTTTGGAACACAGGTGGTGTTTTTGGGAACCCTGGTGGTGTATTTGGGAACCTAGGTGGTGTTTTTTTGGGAACCCAGGTGGTGTTTCAGGAACCCAGGTGGTGTTTTTTGGAACACAGGTGGTGTTTTTGGGAACCCTGGTGGTGTATTTGGGAACCTAGGTGGTGTTTTTTTGGGAACCCAGGTGGTGTTTCAGGAACCCAGGTGGTGTTTCTGGAACCTAGGTGGTGTTTTGGGGAACCCAGGTGGTGTTTTTAGGAACCCAGGTGGTGTTTTTAAGGGAACCTAGGTGGTGTTTTTGGGAACCCAAGTGGTGTTTTTAAGGGAACCCAGGTGGTGTTTAAATTGAACCCAGGTGGTGTTTTTAAGGGAACCAATGTGGTGTTTTTGGGAACACAGGTGGTGTATTCGGGAACCTAGGTGGTGTTTTTGGGAACCCAGGTGGTGTTTTGGGGAACCCAGGTGGTCTTTTTAAGGGAACCAAGGTGGTGTTTTTCGGAACCCAGGTGGTGTTTTGGGGAACCTAGATGGTGTTTTTTTGGAAACCCAGGTGGTGTTTTAAGGAACCAAGATGGGGGTTTTGGGAACCAATGTGGTGTTTTAATGGAAACCAGGTGGTGTTTTTAAGGGAACCCAGGTGGTGTTTTTAAGGGAACCCAGGTGGCGTTTTTGAGAACACAGGTGGTGTTTTTGGGAACCCAGGTGGTGTTTTTGGGAACCCAGGTGGTGTATTTGGGAACCCAGGTGGTGTTTTTGGGAACCAATGTGGTGTTTTAATGGAACCCAAATGGTGTTTTTAAGGGAAACCAGGTGGTGTTTTTGGGAACCAAGGTGGTGTTTCAGGAACCCAGGTGGTGTTTCTGGAACCTAGGTGGTGTTTTGGGGATCCAAGGTGGTGTTTTTGGGAACACAGGTGGTGTTTTTAGGAACCCAGGTGGTGTTTTTAAGGGAACCAAGGTGGTATTTTTGGGAACCCTGCTGGTGTTTTAATTGAACCCAGGTGGTGTTTTTAAGGGAACCCATGTGGTGTTTTTGGGAACACAGGTGGTGTATTCGGGAACCTAGGTGGTGTTTTTGGGAACCCAGGTGGTGTTTTGGGGAAGCCAGGTGGTGTTTTTGGGAACACAGGTGGTGTTTTTGGGAACACAGGTGGTGTTTTTGGGATCCCAGGATGTGTATTCGGGAACCCAGGTGTAGTTTTTGGGAACGCAGGTGGTGTTTTTGGGAACCCAGGTGGTGTTTTAGGGAACCTAGATGGTGTTTTTTTGCAAACCCAGGTGGTGTTTTAATGGAACCCAGGTGGTGTTATTTTGGGAACCCAGGTGGTGGTTTTGGGAACCCAGCTGGTGTTTCAGGAACCCAGGTGGTGTTTTTTGGAACACAGGTGGTGTTTTTGGGAACCCTGGTGGTGTTTTTAAGGGAACCTAGGTGGTGTTTTTGGGAACCCAAGTGGTGTTTTTAAGGGAACCCAGGTGGTGTTTAAATTGAACCCAGGTGGTGTTTTTAGGGGAACCAATGTGGTGTTTTTGGGAACACAGGTGGTGTATTTGGGAACCTAGGTGGTGTTTTTGGGAACCCAGGTGGTGTTTTGGGGAACCCAGGTGGTGTTTTAATGGAACCCAGGTGGTCTTTTTAAGGGAACCAAGGTGGTGTTTTTGGGAACACAGGTGGTGTATTCGGGAACCTAGGTGGTGTTTTTGGGAACCCAGGTGGTGTTTTGGGGAACCCAGGTGGTGTTTTTGGGAACACAGGTGGTGTTTTTGGGATCCCAGGATGTGAATCGGGAACCCAGGTGTAGTTTTTGGGAACGCAGGTGGTGTTTTTGGGAACCCAGGTGATGTTTTGGGGAACCTAGATGGTGTTTTTTTGCAAACCCAGGTGGTGTTTTCATGGAACCCAGGTGGTGTTATTTTGGGAACCCAGGTGGTGGTTTTGGGAACCCAGCTGGTGTTTCAGGAACCCAGGTGGTGTTTTTTGGAACACAGGTGGTGTTTTTGGGAACCCTGGTGGTGTATTTGGGAACCTAGGTGGTGTTTTTTTGGGAACCCAGGTGGTGTTTCAGGAACCCAGGTGGTGTTTTTTGGAACACAGGTGGTGTTTTTGGGAACCCTGGTGGTGTATTTGGGAACCTAGGTGGTGTTTTTTTGGGAACCCAGGTGGTGTTTCAGGAACCCAGGTGGTGTTTCTGGAACCTAGGTGGTGTTTTGGGGAACCCAGGTGGTGTTTTTAGGAACCCAGGTGGTGTTTTTAAGGGAACCTAGGTGGTGTTTTTGGGAACCCAAGTGGTGTTTTTAAGGGAACCCAGGTGGTGTTTAAATTGAACCCAGGTGGTGTTTTTAAGGGAACCAATGTGGTGTTTTTGGGAACACAGGTGGTGTATTCGGGAACCTAGGTGGTGTTTTTGGGAACCCAGGTGGTGTTTTGGGGAACCCAGGTGGTCTTTTTAAGGGAACCAAGGTGGTGTTTTTCGGAACCCAGGTGGTGTTTTGGGGAACCTAGATGGTGTTTTTTTGGAAACCCAGGTGGTGTTTTAAGGAACCAAGATGGGGGTTTTGGGAACCAATGTGGTGTTTTAATGGAAACCAGGTGGTGTTTTTAAGGGAACCCAGGTGG
Organism: Muraenolepis orangiensis; assembly: GCA_027704905.1. Lineage (NCBI taxonomy): Eukaryota > Metazoa > Chordata > Actinopteri > Gadiformes > Muraenolepididae > Muraenolepis > Muraenolepis orangiensis. The sequence continues at coordinate 37,530 of JANIIK010001901.1, forward strand.
TGTTTTTAAGGGAACCCAGGTGGCGTTTTTGAGAACACAGGTGGTGTTTTTGGGAACCCAGGTGGTGTTTTTGGGAACCCAGGTGGTGTATTTGGGAACCCAGGTGGTGTTTTTGGGAACATAGGTGGTGTTTTTTGGAACCCAGGTGGTGTTTTGGGGAACCCAGGTGGTGTTTTTGGGAACACAGGTGGTGTTTTTGGGAACACAGGTGGTGTTTTTGGGATCCCAGGATGTGTATTCGGGAACCCAGGTGTAGTTTTTGGGAATGCAGGTGGTGTTTTTGGGAACCCAGGTGGTGTTTTGGGGAACCTAGATGGTGTTTTTTTGCAAACGCAGGTGGTGTTTTAAGGAACCCAGATGGGGGTTTTGGGAACCAATGTGGTGTTTTAATGGAACCCAGGTGGTGTTATTTTGGGAACCCAGGTGGTGGTTTTGGGAACCCAGGTGGTGTTTTGGGGAACCTAGATGATGTTTTAAGGAACCCAGATGGGGGTTTTGGGAACCAATGTGGTGTTTTAATGGAACCCAGGTGGTGTTATTTTGGGAACCCAGGTGGTGGTTTTGGGAACCCAGCTGGTGTTTCAGGAACCCAGGTGGTGTTTTTTGGAACACAGGTGGTGTTTTTGGGAACCCTGGTGGTGTTTTTGGGAACCTAGGTGGTGTTTTTTTGGGAACCCAGGTGGTGTTTCAGGAACCCAGGTGGTGTTTCTGGAACCTAGGTGGTGTTTTGGGGAACCCAGGTGGTGTTTTTAGGAACCCAGGTGGTGTTTTTAAGGGAACCTAGGTGGTGTTTTTGGGAACCCAGGTGGTGTTTTTAAGGGAACCCAGGTGGTGTTTTTGGGAACCCAGGTGGTGTTTAAATTGAACCCAGGTGGTGTTTTTAAGGGAACCAATGTGGTGTTTTCGGGAACACAGGTGGTGTATTCGGGAACCTAGGTGGTGTTTTTGGGAACCCAGGTGGTGTTTTGGGGAACCCAGGTGGTGTTTTAATGGAACCCAGGTGGTCTTTTTAAGGGAACCAAGGTGGTGTTTTTCGGAACCCAGGTGGTGTTTTGGGGAACCTAGGTGGTGTTTTAAGGAACCAAGATGGGGGTTTTGGGAACCAATGTGGTGTTTTAATGGAACCCAGGTGGTGTTTTTAAGGGAACCCAGGTGGTGTTTTTAAGGGAACCCAGGTGGTGTTTTTGGGAACCCAGGTGGCGTTTTTGAGAACACAGGTGGTGTTTTTGGGAACCCAGGTGGTGTTTTTGGGAACCCAGGTGGTGTATTCGGGAACCCAGGTGGTGTTTTTGGGAACGTAGGTGGTGTTTTTTGGAACCCAGGTGGTGTTTTGGGGAACCTAGATGGTGTTTTAAGGAACCCAGATGTGGGTTTTGGGAACCAATGTGGTGTTTTAATGGAACCCAAATGGTGTTTTTAAGGGAAACCAGGTGGTGTTTTTGGGAACACGGGTGGTGTTTTTGGGATCCCAGGTGGTGTATTCGGGAACCCAGGTGGTATTTTTAAGGGGATCCAGGTGGTGTTTTTGGGATCGCAGGTGGTGTTTTTAGGAACCCAGGTGGTGTTTTGGGGAACCTAGATCGTGTTTTTAAGGGAACCCTGGTGGTGTTTTTGGGAACCAAGCAGGTGTTTCAGGAACCCAGGTGGTGTTTCTGGAACCTAGGTGGTGTTTTGGGGATCCAAGGTGGTGTTTTTGGGAAGCCAGGTGGTGTTTTTAGGAACCCAGGTGGTGTTTTTAAGGGAACCAAGGTGGTATTTTTGGGAACCCAGGTGGTGTTTTAATTGAACCCAGGTGGTGTTTTTAAGGGAACTGTGGTGGAAATTTACGTGAATAAGAAGGCAATTTATCAATCAATAAGAACTGTCACACATGAACTCAATTAAGTTTGAAGATTTATCAAGCAAGCAGAACACAATGAACAAATACAAGTAGACAAGTGGCCAAACAGACAAATTGACAGACGGTCAGACAACAGACAGACAACAGACAGACAAAGCTTTGTCGGGAGCCCCGAATCCTATGAGGTGAGGATAGGGAAGTCCACCGTAATGCTGGCAACACTCAGTATTTATCCCTCCTTAGGACTGCCCCTAAGACACTGTCTTTCACCCCAATGATGCAAGTCTTGACCACCTGGCTCCACCACCCCCATCTCCACCTGGCTCCACCACCCCCATCTCCACCTGGCTCCACCACCCCCATCTCCACCTGGCTCCACCACCCCCATCTCCACCTATCTCCACCTGGCTCCACCACCCCCATCTCCACCACGGGAACGGAGGAACTCTCGTGCAGGCAGAGGAAGCCAGAGGTGTTGGACCAGGAGCGGCCAAGCCTTTGATCCAGCTCAATAGTTGTATGCCAACCCCCCCTCAACAGCCGTAGACTGTAATAGCCACTGTCCCCCGCTGTGAGATAAACATTACAGTTGGTCAAGCAGGATGAGGATAAGGATAAGGATAAGAAACCCTCAGGACAATAGGACAAAAGGGTGATAGGGAGAATTACATAGGGGGGTCACAAGGTCAAAGAAACAGAGAGTGATAGAAGGGACAACATATGATTTTTCCATTACATTTCCTCCCTTTTGATTATTATCATCATAATTATCACAACAATCTTAAATGGAAAAAACCTTCATTGATGATTTGAATGATTCATAACAATTTAATACATTTGCATAGCCAGGCATCAACTGTGCATCACAGTAAAATAATTAGTTACAAATAAAGTTCATCCCATCCATTTAGGGGAAGGAAAAAAACAGAACACATATTCAATCCATTAAACACATTTCATATGCGGTAGGGGATTCCGTTTGGCACACACCAGTGAGGTCCCCATCTTAGTGAATAGCAATGCCTCCTCTTACCCCACCTTCATGATCACGGTTCTGCGACTTGGGACCTTAGGGGGAACTTCCCCCCACCGTCCCTCCTCAATGATCATAGATTAGGGGAAAGGTTCAGGATCCCTATTCATTCAGATGTGCCAAGTTAACGTCCACGAATGGTGGAGTCCAGTCGTCGCTATCAGCATTCCACTTCATGAGGACGTGTGCCTCCCTTTTGTTTATGGCCTTATCTACCAGATTCCGCATGCAGGGAATCCCACACATTGAACATATGCAAAGTAACACCAAGAGTCCCCCTACCCAAATACCTATCATTACTAGCCAGTGTTTCCAAGACGAAAGTATGCCCCGTAGCCAGTCATCGTCTGCAGTGATATTGTCCTCGCTCATGGCGTCGCGAAGGGCTGTCAGGTTCTGCATTGCTTGGTCTATCTCCTTGCCATCCGCATCGTTGTCTGGAATATATGTGCAACATGACGAACCCACAACAACACAAACCCCTCCTGAAGACGCTGTCAGCTGGTCCAAGACCATTCTATTTTGCATTACCACCAACCGTAAGCTACTTAGTTCCTCCTTGATCGCCCCAACGGAGGCTAGTGTGCTGCAAACGATTGAAGTCGATAGTTAGTTGTCTCTGCCATAAGAAGAAGCTTACCCACGCCTAGTTGTGGAAATAGTGCAAGACCGAATTTCTGTGCGGTCGTCCATATTTTGAAATCGTTGGGGACGTCGGTTCCCCACATTCCATCATGCTTTTTAAAATATACCGCTCGCTTTTCTCGCCTAACTTTTGATATCGGGGTTGCCGTAATAATGTATGTCTGGTCTGTAATTGATATTGGTGCGCAAAGACCAGACCAGTCGTTCGGGAGGCTGTGATAGACCCTAGATCCACACAGCCACCACAGACCCTCTACGACCCTGGTTCCTCGTGGTCCTGGTACCATTAACGCACACTGAGAACTGCTGGTACTATCTGTGCTGATTTAGTCGTGCCTTTATGCAAAAGGAAAATATCTTCATACATTTATCCACGTGTATATCTCCAAGCGGTTGGAACCCAACTGCTACTACACACATGTCAAAGGTCATCTCTGGATCTATTGTTACCGTCACGAGGGAAATAGGATGCGCCTCCTGTGGGGCCACATGTAAGGTTAAATTTGTGCAGTCGGAGTCTATGTTATTTAGCGATATCGTCGGGTCAAACTTTGCAAAATCATTACTCGGTAATGCTGTCCCCTTCATCAATAGACACCCGGCCACACTGTGAGTCATCTTCCTAGACATGATTGGGGGTGCATGAGATGACGTTGGCATTGTGGAACAGACATTACAATTCGATTTACCAGTTGATCTCGTATTTTTATCATTTCTCCACCACATATTGGCGGCGTACGTGTGGATCAGGATGATATATGTTATGTGTGTTAGGACGACGTGCTCTCGTAAGTCAGGTCGTCTGTTCTAGGGAGGTTTTGCCTCTCCCACCCTAGGATAGGACCTACAATAGGAATGGTTAGCACAGTTCCAATATGTATGTGTATCGTGTATATAGTTAGAGCCACATTCATCATCTAATGTATTGTCAGCTACTTCTCTTCCTGGCTTAG
>JANIIK010001902.1:5000-30000 GCA_027704905.1 Muraenolepis orangiensis
ACAAACTTGTTACCTCTCATGACACACACACAAACCCATAGCTCTTACACACAGACCACTCTCACACACACACCACCACACACACACACACACACACACACACCACACACCACACACACACACACACACACACACACACAAAATCATTCTCTCACTCACACAACCCCACACGTGCATACACAAACCCTACCCCTCACACACACACACCACACAAACACAACACACACACACACACACACACACACACACACACACGCACACCACACACACACCACACCACACGTAAGTGGCCCACTGGTAAGTGACCAAGGGGGCCGGTTGTTCAAGGGTCGTTCAATTTTTGAATCAGTCGTTAAGGTCTTAATCAGTCCTTAAATGTTCCTAATCAGTCGTTAAGTCTTAATCAGTCCTTAAATGTCCTAATCAGTTCATTAAGTCTTAATCAGTCCTTAAATGTCCTAATCAGTCGTTAAGTCTTAATCAGTCCTTAAATGTCCTAATCAGTCGTTAAGTCTTAATCAGTCCTTAAATGTCCTAATCAGTCGTTAGTTACATTCGTTAACTGTGGGTTGATCACTCCTCTTTATCACTCACCACCCTCCTCTTCATCACTCACCACCCTCCTCTTCATCACTCCTCTTTATCACTCACCACCCTCCCTCTTCATCACTCACCACCCTCCTCTTCATACTCACCACCTCCTCTTCATCACTCCTCTTATCACTCACCACCCTCCTCTTCAATCACTTACCACCCTCCTCTTCATCACTGACCACCCTGCTCTTCATCACTCACCATCCTCCTCTTCATTACCCACCACCCTCCTCTTCATCACTCACCACCCTCCACTTCATCACTCACCACCCTCCTCTTCATCACTCACCACCCTCCTCTTCATCACTCACCACCCTCCTCTTCATCACTCACCACCCTCCTCTTCATCAATCAGTCGTTAAGTCTTAATCAGTCCTTAATGTCCTAATCAGCGTTAAGTCCTTATCAGTCCTTAAATGTCCTAATCAGTCGTTAAGTCTTAATCAGTCCATAAATGTCCTAATCAGTCGTTAGTTAACATTCGTTAACTGTGGGTTGATCACTCCTCTTTATCACTCACCACCCTCCTCTTCATCACTCACCACCCTCCTCTTCATCACTCCGCTTTATCACTCACCACCCTCCTCTTCATCACTCACCACCCTCCTCTTCATAACTCACCACCCTCCTCTTCATCACTCCTCTTTATCACTCACCACCCTCCTCTTCATCACTTACCACCCTCCTCTTCATCACTGACCACCCTGCTCTTCATCACTCACATCCTCCTCTTTCATTACCCACCACCTCCTCTTCATCACTCACCACCCTCCACTTCATCACTCACCACCCTCCTCTTCATCACTCACCACCCTCCTCTTCATCACTCACCACCCTCCTCTTCATCACTCACCACCCTCCTCTTCATCAATCAGTCGTTAAGTCTTAATCAGTCCTTAAATGTCCTAATCAGTCGTTAAGTCTTAATCAGTCCGTAAATGTCCTACTCGTCGTTAAGTCTTAATCAGTCCATAATGTCCTATCAGTCGTTAGTTAACATTCTTAACTGTGGGTTGATCACTCCTCTTTATCACTCACCACCCTCCTCTTCATCACTCACCACCCTCCTCTTCATCACTCCTCTTTATCACTCACCACCCTCCTCTTCATCACTCACTACCCTCCTCTTCATCACTCCTCTTTATCACTCACCACCCTCCTCTTCATCACTTACCACCCTCCTCTTCATCAACTCAACCACCTCCTCTTCATCACTCACCATCCTCCTCTTCATCACTCCTCTTCATCACTCACCACCCTCCTCTTCGTCACTCACCACCCTCCTCTTCATCACTGACCACCCTCCTCTCTCATCACTCCTCTTCATCACTCACCACCCTCCTCTTCATCACTCACCACCCTCCTCTTCATCACTCCTCTTTCATTACCCCACCCTCCTCTTCATCACTCACCACCCTTCACTTCATCACTCACCACCCTCCTCTTCATCACTCACCACCCTCCTCTTTCATTACCCACCACCCTCCTCTTCATCACTCACCACCCTCCACTTCATCACTCACCACCCTCCTCTTCATCACTCACCACCCTCCTCTTCATCACTCTCTTTCATTACCCACCACCCTCCTCTTCATCACTCACCACCCTGCTCTTCATCACTCACCACCCTCCTCTTTCATTACCCACCACACTCCTCTTCATCACTCACCACCCTCCTCTTCATCACTCACCACCCTCCTCTTCATCACTCACCATCCTCCTCTTCATCACTCCTCTTCATCACTCACCACCCTCCTCTTCGTCACTCACCACCCTCCTCTTCATCACTGACCACCCTCCTCTTCATCACTCCTCTTCATCACTCACCACCCTCCTCTTCATCACTCACCACCCTCCTCTTCATCACTCATCTTCATCACTCACCACCCTCCTCTTCATCACTCCTCTTTCATTACCCACCACCCTCCTCTTCATCACTCACCACCCTCCTCTTTATCACTCACCACCCTGCTCTTCATCACTCACCACCCTCCTCTTTCATTACCCACCACCCTCCTCTTCATCACTCACCACCCTCCTCTTTATCACTCACCACCCTCCTCTTCATCACTCCTCTTTCATTACCCACCACACTCCTCTTCATCACTCACCACCCTCCTCTTTCATTACCCACCACCCTCCTCTTTATCACTCACCACCCTCCTCTTCATCACTCACCACCCTCCTCTTTATCACTCACAACCTGCTCTTCATCACTCACCACCCTCCTCTTTCATTACCCACCACCCTCCTCTTCATCACTCACCACCCTCCACTTCATCACTCACCACCCTCCTCTTTATCACCACCCTCCTCTCCATCACTCACCACCCTCCTCTTCATCACTCACCACCCTCCTCTTCATCACTCACCACCCTCCTCATTGGGCTCTTACTACACCAGAGGGCTTTACCATCACATTTAGCTCCTTTTGAAAAGGACAACACATCATGTTCACCTCACTTGATTATGGAACACAACGTCATGAACACCAATCCAACATCATACTTTAATAACGCTTCAAAAAAGGATTTAAAGGAAACAATCCCATGTGATTAATAATGCTTCAAAGAATCAAAGAAACAACATGAACATGTGATATTTAGCTGGTCAGACCATGAAAGAACATCCAATGCATGACTCCCTTTCAGCTCTGAGAACACATCTTCATCTCCACCACAAACATCATATTGAATACAACAGTCTTCTAGAACGTGTTAAAGAGAAAGTTCAACCATTTAAAACATCATATTGAATACAACAGTCTTCTAGAACGTGTTAAAGAGAAAGTTAAACCATTTAAAACATTATATTTCATGAAGCAGTTTTTGCGAACCTTTTAAAAAGAAAAGTTCATGATTTTTTAGCGATCAAAATGAATGACAGTCAAAAGTTGAACAGTCTTTAAATCCCTGGGGTCCATCCGTGACCCAGTGGTAGGACCCATGGTGGTAGATCACCTCCTCTGACCCCTGACCTCTGGAACTGCTCTCTGGCCATTTGGGGCCTTAAGGGAGAACCCCCCCCCTCACCCCCCCTGTGTGTGTGTGTGTCTGTATAGTGTATACTATGTGTGTGTGTGTGTATAGTGTATACTATGTGTGTGTGTGTGTATAGTGTATACTATGTGTGTGTGTGTGTATAGTGTATACTATGTGTGTGTGTGTATAGTGTATACTATGTGTGTGTGTGTGTGTGTGTAGTGTATACTATGTGTGTGTGTGTGTGTAGTGTATACTATGTGTGTGTGTGTATAGTGTATACTATGTGTGTGTGTGCGTGTGTAGTGTATACTATGTGTGTGTGTGCGTGTATAGTGTATACTATGTGTGTGTGTGCGTGTATAGTGTATACTATGTGTGTGTGTGTAGTGTATACTATGTGTGTGTGTGTGTGTGTATAGTGTATACTATGTGTGTGTGTGTGTATAGTGTATACTATGTGTGTGTGTGTGTGTGTGTGTGTAGTGTATACTATGTGTGTGTGTGTGTGTATAGTGTATACTATGTGTGTGTGTGTGTGTTAGTGTATACTATGTGTGTGTGTGTGTAGTGTATACTATGTGTGTGTGTCAGGGTTACCCGGTTTTTAGCGGGTAAAAAAAATAAAAAAAAGACAAACAAAAGGCTGCGGGTCAAAATGTCCGCTAATAATAATGCTCAAACTGACCTGAGATCAGCTTTACTACTGTGTGTGTGTGTGTGTGTGTGTGTGTGTGTGTGTGTGTGTGTGTGTGTGTGTGTGTGTGTGTGTGTGTGTGTGTGTGTGTGTGTGTGTGTGTGTGTGTGTGTGTGTGTGTGTGTTGCTACAACGGACACAGAGACACTGAGGAACCATAATCCCATAACCCAAACCCAGGGAGGAGGTCCTCCTGGGTGAATGTGGACTGGAAGGTGTGGATGAGTGTCAGTGTGTCTGAGGACCCTCCTCCATCTGGGGACACTCTGTAGAAGGAGAGAGAGCCAGCAGGTCGGTCCACATACACTCCTACTCTGTTAGAGGGGGGGAGACATATGTCTGTTTCTCTACCGTTGTACCAGACAGAGTAACGATCATCATAACAATGAAGACTCCAGGACTTGTTGTTTCCTCCAAGCCAGCTGTCACCACCCCTCCTCTCCTAGTGATTCCTCTGTATGTCACTCCTATATCAACACCTCCTTTCCTCTCCACCTCCCAGTAACAGCGGTCAGTCAGACTCTCTCTACACAACACCTGGGGATGGTAGTCAAATCTCTCTGGGTGATCAGGATACTTCTCCTCCTCTCTAACCAACGTCACCTTCCTGTTGTCCTCAGACAGAGAGAGTTCTCTGCCGGCTGTGTTTGGGTCCAGTGTGAGTTCACACGCATCTGATGGAGAACAAGACATGATTAGTCTGCTGAACTGTTGTTGTTGTTCCTAGAAACTGAGGCCAGACTGTAGTTTGTGTTCTCCTGATGTTCTCAGTCCCTCAGCGTCACCACATGGGCTCTGTGTGTGTCATCAATATATTAGTAGTACCAGGATTATTATGTTCTCATGTCTTACATAACAATCATATTAATAATAATATTATTATTCGATTTATATAATATTATTAATAATAATAACAACACTTATATAATAATAATAATAATAGTAGTATAAATAATACTATTAATATAAATATTTGTATTAAGAATAATAAAATAATAATATTCATAATTATATTACATTATAGTAATCATTATTCAAAACAGTAATCATTTATTCTTCAATGGTCCTTATTTGAACCATAAGGATGATGATTATTGTTATAATATAATATTAAATACACACTAATATTAAAGGGAAAGCTGCTCCGTTTGGGTCTCTAAACGTGTTTTGTATTGATGAGATCCATCCTGTTCATTCCCAGCAGGACGTCACCTCCTGCTGTGTGGATGGACCTTCCATCTAAAGAGTGAGTGTGTGTTGTGATGACTCAAACTAAACAGACACTCACACTTCTTTAGACCTGGTTTCAGCCTCCATCCTCCACCGTGCTCCACCCTGGGGGGACAAAGAGAGAGCAGTTGAAACATTCACACTCATGATCTGCTGGATCATCACTTTGTACACAACATGAGTTACAGCCGCCTTGGTAAACCACTTCATCTAGCGGCCGGTTGAATCCTTGTAGGAGACACGGTCCCTGAGAGGTGAGCTGTCCTCTCCGTACCTGAGAGTGTCCAGTCTCCAGCGTGGATCCTCCAGTCCAGCAGAGAGCAGCGTAACTCCTGAGTCTCCTGGGTGATTGTAGCTCAGGTCCAGCTCTCTCAGACGGGAGGGGTTGGAGCTCAGAGCTGAGGCCAGAGAAGAACAGCCTTCCTGTGAGACCATACAGGCAGACAACCTGAACACACACACACACACACACACGCACATGCACACACACACACACACACACACACACACACACACACACACACACACACACACACACACACACGCACACACACACACAGTTATTCTAATGAATATTCTTTATTTAGGTGTGTCAATAAGTACTTTTATGGCTGTAAACCAGTTGAATGTCTTCTGATATCAAACCCTGTGCTGTAAGTGTTTGCTCATTGAGTCCAACTGACCTGAGAGTCTCCAGTGTACAGTGTGGACTCCCCAGTCCAGCAGAGAGCAGCTTCACTCCTGAATCCTGCAGGTCGTTGGTACTCAGGTCCAGCTCTCTCAGACTGGAGGAGTTGGAGCTGAGAACTGAGGCCAGAGCTTCACAGCATCTCTCTGACAGATGACAGCCATTCAGCCTTCACACAACATCAACAGGAACATGTTAGGAACTGGGTTGAAAGAACACAAGTCTTTTACTTCAATAATGAGCACAAGAGAAGTGTAGTCAATGTAAAAAATAGATATTTAAATGATAACAGTTAGCTGTCAAAAATATGTACAAATATTTAGCAACGGTAATCATTAAAGTTTACTTAAAATGGCACATTTTAAGGAAAAGGCTGTTGATAAACTTTACTAACCAACTCTAAATTCCACCTTACTGTCTATGAGTAGAATATGAATGTAATACAACATACACCTTAAACCACTATTAACAAATTCAGAATTTAACATCAGGATAACAACATCTTAAATATGTTACCTTATTTCTCTGAAAATGTATTATTTAGGAGTCTGAATTTATACTTTTATTGATGTAAATCAAGATTCAAGAGATTTATTTGCCATTGGCAACAAGTACAATAGAACGCTTACTCCCCATTCCCTCCCTGAGTATGAATTTATATACAACTATACTATAAAAATACTATACACAATAAAAATGACAATAGAAAAAACAATAAAGTGACTAAAGGATGATAAGTACATGTTTTGAATTGTACATAAAGGATATAAAAGCATTTTAAAGTGCCAGTAGTGCACCAGCATCATGAATACAGTGCAGTACAGTAACTGTAATGAGTCCAGAAAGTCCAGTGAAGTATGACAGTGTAATGTTAATGACATGTTATGATAATGTAATGTTAATGACATGTTATGATAGTGTAATGTTAATGACATGTTATGATAGTGTAATGTTAATGACAATGTTATGATAGTGTAATGTTACTGACAATATTATGATAGTGTAATGTTAATGACAATGTTATGATAGTGTAATGTTAATGACATCTTATGACAGTGTAATGTTAATTACAATGTAATTATAGTGTAATGTTAATGTCATGTTATGATAGTGTAATGTTAATGACAATGTTATGATAGTGTAATGTTAATGACATGTTATGATAGTGTAATGCTAATGACAACGTTATGATAGTCTAATGTTAATGTCATGTTATGATAGTGTAATGTTAATGACAATGTTATGATAGTGTAATGTTAATGACATGTTATGATAGTGTAATGTTAATGACATGTTATGATAGTGTAATGTTAATGGCATGCTATAATAGTGTAATGTTAATGACATGTTACGATAGTGTAATGTTAATGACATGTTATGATAGTGTAATGTTAATGACAACGTTATGATAGTGTAATGTTAATGACAACGTTATGGTAATGTAATGTTATTGACAATGTTATGATAGTGTAATGTTAATGACAATGTTATGATAGTGTAATGTTAATGACAATGTTATGATAGTTTAAAGTTTATGACAATGTTATAATAGTGTAATGTTAATGACAATGTTATAATAGTGTAATGTTAATGACAATGTTATGATAGTGTAATGTTAGTGATAATGTTATGAAAGTGTAATGTTAATTACAATGTTATGATAGTGTAATGTTAATGACAATGTTATGATAATGTAATGTTAATGACAATGTTATAATAGTGTAATGTTAATGACAATGTTATAATAGTGTAATGTTAGTGATAATGTTATGAAAGTGTAATGTTAATTACAATGTTATGATAGTGTAATGTTAATGACAATGTTATGATAGTGTAATGTTAATGACAATGTTATGATAGTTTAAAGTTTATGACAATGTTATGATAGTGTAATGGTAATGACATGTTATGATAGTGTAATGTTAATGACAATGTTATGATAGTTTAAAGTTAATGACAATGTTATGATAGTGTAATGGTAATGACATGTTATGATAATGTAATGTTAATGACAATGTTATTATAGTGTAATGTTAATGACAATGTTATTATAGTGTAATGTTAATGACAATGTTATGATAGTGTAATGTTAATGACAATGTTATGATTGTCATGTTAATGACAATGTTATGATAGTGTAATGTTAATAACATGTTATGACAGTGTAATGTTAATGACAATGTTATGATAGTGTAATGTTAATGACAATGTTATGATAATGTAATGTTAATGACATGTTATGACAGTGTAATGTTAATGACAATGTTATGACCGTGTAATTATATGTTAGTGTCATGTTAATGAAAATGTTATGATAGTGTAATGTTATGATAGTGTCATGTTAATGACAATGTTACGATAGTGTCATAATAATGACAATGTTATCATATTGTAATGTTATGATAGTGTCATGTTAATGACAATGTTACGATAGTGTCATGTTAATGACAATGTTATGATAGTTTAAAGTTAATGACAATGTTATGATAGTGTAATGGTAATGACATGTTATGATAATGTAATGTTAATGACAATGTTATTATAGTGTAATGTTAATGACAATGTTATTATAGTGTAATGTTAATGACAATGTTATGATAGGAACATGTTAGGAACTGGGTTGAAAGAACACAAGTCTTTTACCTCAATAATGAACACAAGAGAAGTGTAGTCAATGTAAAAAATAGATTGTTAAATGATAACAGTTAGCTGTCAAAAATATGTACAAAACGGTAATCATTAAAGTTTCATTAAAAAGGCACATTTTAAGGAAAAGGCTGTTGATAAACATTACTAACAAACTCTAAATTCCACCTTATTGTCTATGAGTATAATATGAATGTGATACAACATACACCTTAATCCACTATCAACAAACTCAGAATTTAACATGTCCTCATACTATCAGGATAACAACATCTTAAATATGTTACCTTATTTCTCTGAAAATTAATTATTTAGGTGTCTGAATTGATACTTTTATTGATGTAAATCAAGATTCAACAGATTTATTTGCCATTTGCAACAAGTACAATAGAACGCTTACTCCCCATTCCCTCTTCGAGTATGAATTGATATACAACTATACTATAAAAATACTATACACAATAAAAATGACAATAGAAAAAACAATAAAGTAACTCATGGATGATATGTACATGTTTTGAATTGTACATAAAGCACATAAAAGCATTTTAAAGTGCCAGTAGTGCAGCAGCATCATGAATACAGTGCAGTACAGTAACTGGAATGAGTCCAGAAAGTCCAGCAAAGTATGACAGAGTAATGTTAATGACATGTTATGATAGTGTAATGGTAATGACATGTTATGATAGTGTAATGTTAATGACATGTTATGATAGTGTAATGTTAATGACATGTTATGGTAGAGTAATGTTAATGCCAATGTTATGATAGTGTAATGTTAATGACAATGTTATGATAGTGTAATGTTAATGACATGTTATGATAGTGTAATGTTAATGACATGTTTTGATAGTGTAATGTTAATGCCAATGTTATGATAGTGTAATGTTAATGACAATGTTATGACAGTGTAATGTTAATGACAATGATATGATAGTGTAATGTTAATGACATGTTATGATAGTGTAATGTTAATGGCAATATTATGACAGTGTAATGTTAATGACATGTTATGATAGTGTAATGTTAATGATAATGTTATGATAGTGTAATGTTCATGACAATGTTAAGATAGTGTAATGTTAATGACATGTTATGATAGTGTAATGTTAATGACAATGTTAAGATAGTGTAATGTTAATGACAATGTTATTATAGTGTAATGATAATGACAATGTTATGATCATGTAATGTTAATGACAATGTTATGATAGTGTAATGTTAATGACATGTTATGATAGTGTAATGTTAATGACAATGTTATGACAGTGTAATGTTAATGACATGTTATGATAGTGTAATGTTAATGATAATGTTATGATAGTGTAATGTTCATGACAATGTTAAGATAGTGTAATGTTAATGACATGTTATGATAGTGTAATGTTAATGACAATGTTAAGATAGTGTAATGTTAATGACAATGTTATTATAGTGTAATGATAATGACAATGTTAAGATAGTGTAATGTTAATGACAATGTTATGATAGTGTAATGTTACTGATAATGTTATGATAGTGTTATGTTAATTAAAATGTTATGCTAGTGTAATTTTAATGACAATGTTATGATAGTGTAATGTTAATGACATGTTATGATAGTGTAATGTTAATGACAGTGTAATGTTAATGACATGTTATGATAGTGTAATGTTAATGATAATGTTATGATAGTGTAATGTTAATGACATGTTATGATAGTGTAATGTTAATGACCATGTTATGATAGTGAAATGTTAATGATAATGTTATGATAGTGTAATGTTAATGACATGTTATGAAAGTGTAATGTTACTGACAATGTTATAATAGTGTAATGTTAATGACATGTTATGATAGTGTAATGTTAATGACATGTTATGATAGTGTAATGTTAATGACAATGTTAAGATAGTGTAATGTTAATGACATGTTATGATAGTGTAATGTTAATGACAATGTTAAGATAGTGTAATGTTAATGACAATGTTATTATAGTGTAATGATAATGACAATGTTAAGATAGTGTAATGTTAATGAAAATGTTATGATAGTGTAATGTTAATGATAATGTTATGATAGTGTTATGTTAATGACACTTTTATTAAAGTGTAATGTTAATGACATTGTTATGATAGTGTAATGTTAATGACAATGTTATGATAGTGTAATGTGAATGACAATGTTATGATAGTGTAATGTTAATGACATGTTATGATAGTGTAATGATAATGACATGTTATGATAGTGTAATGTTATTGACAATGTTAAGATAGTGTAATGTTAATGACAATGTTATTATAGTGTAATGATAATGACAATGTTAAGATAGTGTTGTAGGAGTGCGGAACAAAAGGACTGCCAGGCGATAGTTTAGTTGCGAGACACTGCGGACCTTTCTTTATTTTCCACTTCCTTATTTATCCCCAATACGTCAACACGTCACCCCGGTTGCTCCCCCCCCCCGTCAACAACGTCATCCTCCCTTAAAGGCACATACCCTTGTGCATCACCCAACACCGGATGTGAATTATATTGTCCATACCCGTTGTCCCCTACATGCGCCCCCCCAGAATTCACAAGAACAGGCTGTATAAGCCGTTGCGGACCCCGGATAATCCTGTGTCCGTGTTGCGACGGGACCAGTGACCACCAGAGGGTGATCGGAGGACTTGACGGCCAGAGGCAACCCCTGCGTCGTGGGGGAACCCGTAGCCACCGGAGGGTGGTCTGAGATTTTGACGGTCGGGGGGCGGCCGCGCCTCGGCGGCTGAGCCACAGGAACCGGATGATCCAGGTCCACATGTGCTGGTTTTAGACGATCCACTGAGATGTGGTCCGGTTTCCCTCCTATGTCGACCACGAACGATTTCTCCCCCGTCTCCAAAACCCGAAAAGGCCCATCATAAGGTGGCTGTAGCGGCGACCGATGGGCATCATGCCGGACAAAAACGTACTCTGCTGTGTGCAGATTAGGTGGCAAATACGCCTGCGGCAACCGGTGCTGCGATGTGGGCACAGGCAGAAACACCTTGGCATTGTCCAGGAAGGAGGATCGTTGCCGGCCGGCAGACCAAGGCGTTGTGGTGTTGGGGATGAATTCCCCGGGGACTCGCAATGGCTGCCCATAAACCAGTTCAGCTGAGGAAGCCTGAAGGTCTTCCTTAGGGGCTGATCGGAGGCCTAGCATGACCCACGGAAGTTGGTCAACCCACCCACTGTCTCGGAGACTGGCCCTAAATGCGGCCTTCATTGACCTATGAAACCTCTCACAAAGTCCATTGGCTTGAGGGTGATAAGCCGTTGTGCAGTGCAGCTTCACCCCGAGACCCTGGGCCACTGCACTCCAGAGTTCCGATGTGAACTGAGGCCCTCGGTCCGAGGTTATGTCCGATGACGGGCAACCAAAACGAGCAACCCAGGTGCCGATGCTCGTGCCACGTCCGCAGATGTAGTGGAAACCAGTGGAACTGCCTCTGGCCAACGTGTCGTCCTGTCAACCATGGTAAGGCGGTAGGTGCAACCGCGAGAGGGCGGCAGAGGCCCAACCAAGTCCACATGCACATGATCAAACCGCCTTTCGGGCACCTTGAAAGGGGTTAATGGGGCCTTGGTGTGTCGGTGCACCTTGGCCCGTTGACACTCCACACAAGCATTAGCCCAATCTCGCACATCTCTTTTAAGTCTGTGCCAGACGAATTTGGCTGTCACCAACTGCTGTGATGCTTTCCTGCCCGGGTGGGAAAGGCAGTGGAGAGCATCGAAAACCCGCCTCCTCCAAGCGGCAGGGACCACAGGGCGCGGCTGCCCAAGTGAAATGTCACAGAGGAGCGTGGAACCGGTGTCATCAAAAGGAATGTCCACCAACTGTAGGCCTGTATCCATGGCCTTACAATCCTGGACGTTCTTGTCGGAAAGCTGATCGGCTGCCATACATGCATAATCAATGCCGAGGTGGACCGTACTGATGATAGCCCGAGAGAGGCAGTCGGCGACAGGGTTGTTCTTCCCGGGAATATGTTGGATATCTGTAGTAAACTCTGAGATGGCGGACAACTGCCGTTGCTGGCGAGCGGACCATGGCTCTGAAACCTTGGCCATGGCAAATGCCAGAGGTTTGTGGTCAACAAACGCTGTAAATGGCCAGCCCTCCAACAGGAACCGGAAATGCCGTACTGCCAGGTGGAGGCTGAGAAGCTCCCGGTCGAAAGTGCTGTAGCTCCCGGTCGAAAGTGCTGTATTTCCGCTCACTGGCTCTGAGCTGCCGACTAAAAAAGGTGAGGGGTTGCCATCGCCCTTCGACTAGCTGCTCGTACACTGCCCCAACAGCATAATCTGACGCGTTGGTTGTGAGAGCGATCGGCGCCTCAGGTACTGGGTGCGCCAACATGGCCGCCTTAGCTAGGGCCAGCTTGGTGCCTTTGAAAGCTGTGTCCATATCCTCCGACCAAGCAAGAGTGAGTTTCGCAGGCTTCCCCTTGAGCGCCTCGTAAAGGGGT
Source organism: Muraenolepis orangiensis (assembly GCA_027704905.1). NCBI lineage: Eukaryota > Metazoa > Chordata > Actinopteri > Gadiformes > Muraenolepididae > Muraenolepis > Muraenolepis orangiensis. Next base: position 18,315 of record JANIIK010001902.1, read on the forward strand.
TGCATGAGCTGGGCTGCCCTGGGCACAAAGCGATGATAGAAATGAACCATTCCCAAAAATTCCTGTAGCGACCGGATGGTGAGGGGCCGTGGAAACTTGCTCACAGCCTCCACTTTCGATGGCAGTGGCACTGCCCCATCCTTGGTGATGCGATGCCCCAGGAAATCAATTACCGGCAGTCCAAACTGGCACTTCGCTGGGTTAACAATTAACCCATGCTGACTTAGGCGCTCAAACAGTGTGTGGAGATGAGCCATGTGCTCACCCTTTGAGGAGCTGGCGATGAGGATGTCGTCTAAGTACGTGAACAGGAACGGCAGGTCCCTTAACACGCTGTCCATAAGGCGCTGAAATGCCTGGGCCGCGTTCTTAAGTCCAAAAGGCATTCGGAGGACCTCGAAGAGCCCAAACGGAGTGATTACCGCGGTCTTCGGAATGTCCTGTGTTTGTACTGGAACCTGGTGATAACCACGAACCAGGTCCACTTTAGAAAAAATAGCTTTCCCCGCTAGGCGAGCTGAAAAGTCCTGAATGTGCGGTATGGGGTAGCGGTCAGGGGTCGTAGCCTCATTTAGGCGCCGATAATCACCACACGGACGCCAACCCCCGGTGGCCTTTGGCACCATATGGAGCGGCGAAGCCCAAGGGCTATTGGACCGTCACACAATACCGAGGCTCTCCATCGCCCCAAACTCAGCCTTAGCAATAGCCAGCTTGCCTGGGTCCAGGCGTCGTGCACGGGCATATACTGGCGGGCCCGCAGTTGGTATGTAATGTTCCACCCCGTGCTTAACTGTAGCTGCTGAAAAGGTGGGCATCGTAAGGGCTGGGAACTCAGCCAGCATGCTAGAAAACTCAGTGGTAGTGAGTGTACTGGACAGCCTTGAAGAGCCAGAGCTACTGAGTTGACATGGAAAATAACTAAAAGTCTCTGCGCTGACCAAGCGCCGGTTTTTAACATCCACCAGAAGACCATTAGCACACAGAAAATCAGCGCCCAACAATGGGTTAGACACCTTGGCAGTAACAAATGTCCATGAGAACCGCTGCCCCTCAAAACACAATGTCACAACCCGTTCACCATAGGTTTGTATTGGACTACCGTTGGCCGCTTCTAGTGGTTCCCCCCGTACCCCCGCTTGTATATCCAGACTTGATGCCGGCAAAACGCTCACAGTAGCCCCCGTGTCGCATAGAAAACGCCGTCCTGACAGTGTGTCTCTGATGAACAATAAACTGCCTTCATGGCCAACACTCATGGCAGCTAGCGGGTGCTGGCCTTCCCGTTTCCCGACACATTTGCATGGGGGTAGTTGCATGGGGGTAGGCATCTTCTAGCTTTAGCGCCATATTGTGCATGGTAGAAACACATGCCGTGGTGTTTTGTTTCCTTGGAGGGTAGGGGGCTCTGGCCAGGGCAGCAGCCACAGCAGGTGATGCAGAGTCATCAACCTGGTACCCCACATTAGCCACTTTACCATGTTGTGTAGCAGCGAGAACTGCATCAGCCTCTTTAGCCAATGCACGATAGTCTGTAATGTGAGTATTGGCCAAAGCGGACCGTACTTGCCCTGGTAGCTGCTGTAGGAATATCTCTCTGAAGATGAAACACGGCTTGTGGTCGCCTGGTAGTAGAGCCAACATCCGATCCATCAGCTCCGATGGTTTAGCATCGCCCAGCCCCGGCAGAGACAGTAGTTGACGTGCCCGCTCAGACTCCGTCAGCCCGAAAGTCTCTAGTAGGACACCTTTCAGTGTTTCATACGAGTCCTCTGGAGGGTTCACGAGCAGATGCGCTACTCTGGACGCGGTAGCGCTGCCGAGGGCGGACACCACGTAATAGTATTTGGTCTCCTCATCTGTGATCCTCCGTATGGCGAACTGCGCCTCTGCCTGCGCGAACAAAACGGCAGCCTGCTGCTCCCAAAACTCTGGTAGCTTAATAGCTACAGCGTTTGTGCTCATGTTGAAAAAAAATAAAATAATAATAATAATAATAATAATAATAATAATAAATTTTAAATTTTTTTATAAATAAGTAAGTCCTTGGAAGCGTCCAAAAACGAACGTCAGGGTCACCAATGTAGGAGTGCGGAACAAAAGGACTGCCAGGCGATAGTTTAGTTGCGAGACACTGCGGTCCTTTCTTTATTTTCCACTTCCTTATTTATCCCCAATACGTCAACACGTCACCCCGGTTGCTCCCCCCCGTCAACGACGTCATCCTCCCTTAAAGGCACATACCCTTGTGCATCACCCAACACCGGATGTGAATTATATTGTCCATACCCGTTGTCCCCTACAGTGTAATGTTAATGACAATGTTATGATAGTGTAATGTTAATGATAATGTTATGATAGTGTTATGTTGATGACTATTTTATTAAAGTGTAATGTTAATGACCATGTTATGATAGTGTAATGTTAATGACAATGTTGTAATAGTGTAATGTTAATGACATGTTATGATAGTGTAATGATAATGACAATGTTATGATAGTGTAACGTTAATGACAATGTTATGATAGTGTAACGTTAATGACAATGTTATGATAGTGTTATGTTAATTAAAATGTTATGCTAGTGTAATGTTAATGACAATGTTATGATAGTGTAATGTTAATGACAATGTCATGATAGTGTAATGTTAATGACATGTTATGATAGTGTTATGTTAATGACAATGTTATGATAGTGGCAGCAGTCCTAGCAATTCAGTAGGCCACTGTATGTTGATATAAACTGTCCTTAAACCTGGTTTATACAAATGCTGCATAACCAGCGAACAGACAGTAGGGGGAGAAGAGATTGTTCCCAGGGTGGTTGTGGTCCTAATTCATGGAGATGGTCACCTGGTTCTAAAGATCTCCTCAATGCATGGAATCAGTTGAATGTCTTCTGATATCAAACCCTGTGCTGTAAGTGTTTGCTAATTGAGTCCAACTGACCTGAGAGTCTCCAGTGTACAGTGTGGACTCTCGAGTCCAGCAGAGAGCAGCATAACTCCTGAATCCTGCAGGTCGTTGGTACTCAGGTCCAGCTCTCTCAGACTGGAGGAGTTGGAGCTGAGAACTGAGGCCAGAGCTTCACAGCATCTCTCTGACAGATGACAGCCATTCAGCCTTCACACAACATCAACAGGAACATGTTAGGAACTGTGTTGAAAGGGCTTATTAGAATTAAAACCACTTAAAACCACTTAAAACCACTTAAACCCACCATTAAAACACAGTCTTTACTAGCATTATGAATAAGAAATCTAAGTTTAACAAATGATAACAGCACTCCAATTTTGGAGTGGAATTTGTAGCCCGGTCCAGTATTGTCCAGTATTCATTCAAATTGAAAAACAAGTATTCACAAATATGAATAGGCTAGGGAAACACCCAGTTGTGGTGTTTCCTGGTATAATACCCAGTTGTTACTGGACTTCCTACTGAAGTGGTGCTGTTACTAATGGTTCACAATCCAAATGTTGTGTAGTTTAGAAAATAAAATATTAAAATAGGCTCCCTCCTATAGCCTGTTCCCCGCTCCAATTTTTTGAATATTATATAACTTTAATATTCTAGTATAATTTATATTGAAATAAATATTATTATTGAACCTAGAGATGTTTTGTATATTATCTACTTGTTATATTCTTGTATTATGTATATTGAGTATTAAAATACATGTTTTAGTGAACCTATAGAGATGTATTGTATATGATATCACTTTTATATTGTAGTATATTGTATATTGTGTATTAAAATACATGTTATTAGTGAACCTACAGAGATGTTTTGTATAGTATTATAACCTTCATATTCTAGTATAATGTATATTGTGTATTATAATACATGTTATTAGAGAACTCACAGAGATGTTTTGGAGGCTTTGACCACTGGCAGCAGCCTCAGAAGACCCTTCTCTGAAGCAGAGTATTTCTTCAGGTCAAACATGTCCAGCTCCTCTTCTGATGACAGTAAGATGAAGACCAGAGCTGACCACTGAGCAGGAGAGAGATGTTCTCTGGCGAGACTTCCTGATGTCAGATACTGTTGGATCTCCTCCACCAGAGAACGGTCGTTCAGCTCATTCAGACAGTGGAACAGATTGATGCTTCTCTCTGGAGAGAGATCTCCACTTATCTTCTTCTTGATGTAAGACACAGTTTGCTCATTGGTCTGTGAGCTACTTCCTGTCTGTCTCAGCAGACCTGGTAGGATAATCTGATTGGTCTCCAGAGAGAGGCCCAGGAGGAAGCGGAGGAACAAGTCCAGGTGTCCGTTCTCACTCTGTAAGGCCTTGTCCACAGCACTCTGGTAGAGGAGTTGGACCTCTGTTTTAGGTTGTTCTTCTGAGAGCAGATTGACACCAGTGTCCATGAAGGACAGGAAGACATAAAGAGCAGCCAGAAACTCCTGGAGGCTCAAATGGACAAAGCAGAACACCTTGTCCTGGTACAGCACACACTCCTCTTTAAAGATCTGGGTCAACACTCCTGAGTACACTGAGGCTGCTCTGATATCCATGTCACACTCGGCCAGGTCTGCCTCGTAGAAGATCAGGTTGCCTTTCTCCAGCTGGTTAAAAGCCAGTTTTCCCAGAGCAACAATGATCTCCCTGCTCTCTGAACTCCAGACTGCATCTGTTTCAGCTCTCGCATGGTACTTCCTGTCCCCCTGTATGGACTGAACCCTCAGGAAGTGGATGTACATCCGAGTCACGGTGTTGGGCATAACTTCTCCTGTCTGGGTTGTTTTGAAGAAGTCCTCCAGAACTGTAGTACTGATCCAACAGAAGACTGGGATGTGACACATGATGTGGAGGCTTCTTGATCTCTTGATGTGGGAGATAATTTTGCTGGCCAGAGTCTCCTCCCTGAATCTCTTCCTGAAGTAGTTCTCCTTCTGTGGGCCGGTGAACCCTCTCACCTCTGTCACCATGCCAACACACTCAGCAGGGATCTGATTGGCTGCAGCAGGGCGTGTGGTTATCCAGATGCGAGCGGAGGGAAGCAGGTCGCCCCTGATGAGGTTTGTCAGCAGCACGTCCACCGAGGTCGACTTTGTGACATCGGTCCAGATCGGATTGTTCTGGAAGTCCAAAGGCAGTCGACACTCATCCAGACCGTCCAAGATGAAGACCACTTGGAACCGGTCGTATTTGCGGATTCCTTTGGTTTGAATAAAGAAGTGATGAAGAAGTTCCATCAAGCTAAACTCTTTCTCTTTCAGTAAATTCAGCTCTCTGAAAGTGAAGGGAAGCGTGAAGTGGATGTCCTGGTTGGCTTTGCCTTCAGCCCAGTCCAGAGTGAACTTGTGTGTTAAGATGGTTTTACCAATGCCCGCCACTCCAGTTGTCATTATGGTTCTGCTTGGTTGATCTTGTCCAGGTAAGGGTTTAAAGATGTCTTCAAGTTTGATTGGTGTTTCCTCCTTGGCTGGTTTCCTGGAAGCTGTTTCAATCAGTCTGACCTCATGTTCCTTGTTGACCTCTCCACTGACTCTCTCTGTGATGAAGAGCTCTGTGTAGAAGTCATTCAGATCTGTTGACTGTCCTGCTTTAGCGATTCCCTCAAACACACGCCTGAACTTCTGCATCAGATGAGACTTGATGTTATGTTGGCACTGGACTGCAGAAGTTCCTAAATGAGAGAACCCAGAAGACAGGTCTTATATGTGATATTGACACAACAATATGATTGGTGTAATGACAGTACTATAATACATTATAATTAACTATAACTATACTAATACTATTACTGACTTGATATGCTGATATAACAAGATAGTGTTGCATCTCTTCAGGTATGTTGACAGGCTGTTGATCTGCAGTATATTGTGTAACATTCTTTAACCTAATAGACCCACAATAATATATAATATATATATAATATATAACAATAACCCTAAATATCTGGATTAAACCACTAAAGCTGAAAGCCCCTACAATAACCCTACATATCTGCCCTTGGATTAAACCACTCAACCTGAAAGCCTCACATTAACCCTACACATCTGGATCAAACCATTTGACCTCCAAGAGGAGATTTATCTGGAAAATATAGAAATGTAGAAATATTTTAAACAAGTCTCTGTTTGAGTCTCTTCTGTTTTCTAAATAAGAGTCTATATGTTTTCTCAATAAGAGTCTCTTCTATGTTTTCTAAATAAGAGTCTCTTCTATGTTTTCAAAATAAGAGTCTCTTCTATGTTTTCTAAATAAGAGTCTCTTCTATGTTTTCTAAATAAGAGTCTCTTCTATGTTTTCAAAATAAGAGTCTCTTCTATGTTTTCTAAATAAGAGTCTCCTCTATGTTTTCTAAATAAGAGTCTCTTCTATGTTTTCTAAATAAGAGTCTATGTTTTCTAAATAAGAGTCTCTTCTATGTTTTCTAAATAAGAGTCTCTTCTATGTTTTCTAAATAAGAGTCTCTTCTATGTTTTCTAAATAAGAGTCTCTTCTATGTTTTCTAAATAAGAGTCTCTTCTATGTTTTCTAAATAAGAGTCTCTTCTATGTGTTCTAAATAAGAGTCTCTTCTATATTTTCTAAATCAGAGTCTCTTCTATGTTTTCTTAATAAGAGTCTCTTCTATGTTTTCTAAATAAGAGTCTCTTCTATGTTTTCTAAATAAGAGTCTCTTACCACTCCTCAGTATGTCGGCCAGTTCCTCCTGGTTCATCTCCATAAGGCAGAGCAGTGTGATGTCAGTCACTCCCTCTATGGCGCGCCTCCTCTGCTCCTCGTTCTTCCCATCCTCCTCCTCCTCCTCCTCCTCCTCCTCCTCCTCCTCCTCCCTCTTACTCTCTGAGCCTTGTGGGTCATGTGGGAAGAGAACCCTCCAGAGCTTCTTCAGCTCCTGGTCTAGAAAAGCGTGTGCGTTCTCCTCAGCCCTCTGGAACAGAACATGAATGAGAACTTTCCTGTGAGCTGAGGACATCAGAAGCATCTGTCCTTGATTCACGTCTGGTCTAAAGAGGGAAGCCTGGAGACTCTGAGCACCACAAGAGATGCTTTTTAATGTTCATGTAGAGCTGAAGGCTAATGTCTTGTTGGACTTTTACACACCTTGATCAGCTCTGTTTGATGCTGCTGTACAGACCCAGCACTGGTAACCTTTGACCTCTCCTGGTGTCGACTGTGGAGAACACACACACACACACACACACACACACACACACACACACACACACACACACACACACACACAGACACACACAGACACACACAGACACACACACACATTTAAGTTTATTATTTCTCCTGAAGTCAAAACATCAGTATTAGCAGAGTCTGGTAGAAACCAAGTGGTCAGTTTTCATCACATTTACATTTAGGGCATTTGGCAGACGCTTTTATCCAAAGCGACTTACAAGGTTTGAAAGGTTTGAAACTCCTCCCTCTCCTCTCTATCTATGGATGTTCAATAGATACTGTATATTTATAATCTCAGTTGAATCCTCACCTCTTCTCAATAGACTGATTCCCATCTTTAAACTGAGTATGATGATCCATAGACCAGTCACTCTTCATGGAGACACAGCTGAGTCCAGGGGAGTCTTCCCTGGCCTTCTGCTCTGGGCTTCAACACAACACACACACACAGCTTTTACTGACACTAACCATGGTGTCCTGATACATCACACACACACACACACACACACACACACACACACACACACACACACACACACACACACACACACAAACACACACACACACACACACACACACACACACACACACACACACACACACACACACACACACACACACACACACACACACACACACACAGATAATATGTATGCCTATTTAAACACACAGACATAACAGGTGGTCCCAGGCAGCCAATAAGACGGGCAGGAAAACATGAGGGGGAAATTAACGGTGATGCGCTGCAGCTGCAGGGAGAACTAACAAGGGGGCGTGGCTATCAGGACGAGGGCTGGGGAAACGGTGACAGGAATGCGGTACGTGATAGGGGGCGTGGCTATCAGGACGAGGGCTGGGGAAACGGTGACAGGAATGCGGTACGTGATAGGGGGCGTGGCTACCTGGACGAGGGCTGGGGAAACGGTGAAGTGAATGCGGTACGTGATAGGGGGCGTGGCTACCTGGACGAGGGCTGGGGAAACGGTGAAGTGAATGCGGTACGTGATAGGGGGCGTGGCTACCTGGACGAGGGCTGGGGGAACGATGACAGGAATGCGGGACATGATAGGGGGCGTGGCTATCAGGACGTGATAGGGGGCGTGGCTACCCGGGTGAAGGCTGGGGAAATGGTGACATAAATGCGGAATGTGAAAAGGGGGCGTGGCTACCTGGACGAGGGCTGTGACGGCTGTGACGGCTGGGAGGCAGAACTGCCAATCCTGACACACACACACACACACACACACACAAAGATAATATGTATGCCTATTTAAACACACAGACATAACAGGTGGTCCCAGGCAGCCAATAAGACGGGCAGGAAAACATGAGGGGGAAATTAACGGTGATGCGCTGCAGCTGCGGGGGAGCACTAACAAGGGGGCGTGGCTATCAGGACGAGGGCTGGGAAACGATGACAGGAATGCGGTACGTGATAGGGGCGTGGCTACCTGGACGAGGGCTGGGGAAACGATGACATGAATGCGGAACGTGAAAAGGGGCGTGGCTACCCGGGCGAGGGCTGGGAAACGGTGACATGAATGCGGAACGTGAAAAGGGGGCGTGGCTATCAGATAATATGTATTTACAACATTGACGATGTAAATGGACAATATTATAGAATAACTCCCTCCACCTCTAGAGGTGGAGAAAGAGATGACAGTGTGTGAGTCAGGGCTCCCTCTAGAGGTGGAGAAAGAGATGACAGTGTGTGAGTCAGGGCTCCCTCTAGAGGTGGAGAAAGAGATGACAGTGTGTGAGTCAGGGCTCCCTCTAGAGGTGGAGAAAGAGATGACAGTGTGTGAGTCAGGGCTCCCTCTAGAGGTGGAGAAAGAGATGACAGTGTGTGAGTCAGGGCTCCCTCTAGAGGTGGAGAAAGAGATGACAGTGTGTGAGTCAGGGCTCCCTCTAGAGGTGGAGAAAGAGATGACAGTGTGTGAGTCAGGGCTCCCTCTAGAGGTGGAGAAAGAGATGACAGTGTGTGAGTCAGGGCTCCCTCTAGAGGTGGAGAAAGAGATGACAGTGTGTGAGTCAGGGCTCCCTCTAGAGGTGGAGAAAGAGATGACAGTGTGTGAGTCAGGGCTCCCTCTAGAGGTGGAGAAAGAGATGACAGTGTGTGAGTCAGGGCTCCCTCTAGAGGTGGAGAAAGAGATGACAGTGTGTGAGTCAGGGCTTCCTCTAGAGGTGGAGAAAGAGATGACAGTGTGTGAGTCAGGGCTCCCTCTAGAGGTGGAGAAAGAGATGACAGTGTGTGTTACCTGAGACCACAGGTGGAACAGATATAAACCAGGCAGTCATTGAGTGCAAGTTTTAATAACACAAGTTTATAAACTAAACCTACATCTGGACATTCACTTATTCACACACACACACACACACACACACACACACACACACACACACACACACACACACACACACACACACACACACACACACACACACACACACACACACACTGGAAAATAAAGGAAGCAGAAGCAGTAGGAAACAGGACAATGTTTTTAGTTTTGAGCAAAAACCGTCTGTTTGACGCTCCTACCTCTCCTCTCTGGAGGGGCGTCCATCTTTAAACTGAGTAGGATGATCCATAGACCAGTCACTCTTCATGGAGACACAGCTGGGTCCAGGGGAGTCTGCTCTCTCCTCTATCCTTCTAGAACAACAAGAGTCAGGATTTATGGATGTTCAATAGATGCAGAATTGTTATAATCTGATCAACCCTCACCTCTTCTCAATAGACTGATTCCCATCTTTAAACTGAGTAGGATGATCCATAGACCACCCACTCTTCATGGAGACACAGCTGGGTCCAGGGGAGTCTGCTCTCTCCTGTATCCTTCTAGAACAACAAGAGTCAGGATTTATGGATGTTCAATAGATGCTGAATTGTTATAATCTGATCAACCCTCACCTCTTCTCAATAGACTGATTCCCATCTTTAAACTGAGTAGGATGATCCATAGACCACCCACTCTTCATGGAGACACAGCTGGGTCCAGGGGAGTCTGCTCTCTCCTCTATCCTTCTAGACAACAAGAGTCAGGATTTATGGATGTTCAATAGATGCAGAATTGTTATAATCTGATCAACCCTCACCTCTTCTCAATAGACTGATTCCCATCTTTAAACTGAGTAGGATGATCCATAGACCACCCACTCTTCATGGAGAAACAGCTGGGTCCAGGGGAGTCTGCTCTTTCCTTCTGCTCTGGTCTTCAACACAACACACACACAGCTTTTACTGACACTAACGATGGTGTCCTGATACATCACTGCTGAGCTCTGAGATGGACCACAGTCACAGACACTTAGAGATCCTCTTCTCACCTGTTAGCTCTGCTCTGGAGGCCATGTTTCCCAGACAGAGAGCCTTTAGAGGTAGGATCCCCCTCCTCTCTCTCCTCATTCATAGCAGACCGGAGACCCCAGCCGATTTCAAGGAGCTGGATTTGCAGGTTAACCGGAGATGTTAAGACAGAATTCAGGGAATAGCAGAATCTTCAGTTTCAGATACCAAGCTTAGACTGATCTCAGTTCAGTTATCACGGTGACTCCTGCTGTGAGCCTCACATGCTGCTTCCCTGAGGACTATACTACCAAGCAGGATGTGGGGTTAGTGAGTCACTTCAGGTTAACCCTGAGGACTATACTACCAAGCAGGATGTGGGGTTAGTGAGTCACTTCAGGTTAACCCTGAGGACTATACTACCAAGCAGGATGTGGGGTTAGTGAGTCACTTCAGGTTAACCCTGAGGACTATACTACCAAGCAGGATGTGGGGTTAGTGAGTCACTTCAGGTTAACCCTGAGGACTATACTACCAAGCAGGATGTGGGGTTAGTGAGTCACTTCAGGTTAACCCTGAGGACTATACTACCAAGCAGGATGTGGGGTTAGTGAGTCACTTCAGGTTAACCCTGAGGACTATACTACCAAGCAGGATGTGGGGTTAGTGAGTCACTTCAGGTTAACCCTAAAGATTATAAGCAGGGTTTGGGGTTATTGAGGTAAATATCCACCATTGTTTGTGTCACACACTCACACTTAAACCCACACACACACACACACACACAGAACAGAAAGTGACCAGAAGAAGAGATCCCACACAAGACCTAAAGGGATAGTTCACTCATTTGAAAAAGTATATATATATAAGTATACTATATATATAGTACCAGTGTCTCTCTCTAAAGCACACCCTCCCTCTCTCTCTGTCACACACACACACTTCGTCCGGGTTGTTCCGTTGCTGTGTTTTCCTGTGTGTGTGTGTGTGTGTGTGTGTGTGTGTGTGTGTGTGTGTGTGTGTGTGTGTGTGTTTACATTCAAACCGAGCCAATGCAGGCACCCTTTCTCACGTATAAACATATATACACACTCACAAGCAGTGTTTTTATGAACCTTTTAAAGCCAAAAGAGCAACTATAACACACACACACACACACACACACATCACGTCTTTTAAAATAAATCACCAAAGTGTTCCAGTTGGAACCGGCTCCCTGGTGCATAACAAGTTTAGAGACATACTCTTTAAC
>JANIIK010001902.1:35000-104433 GCA_027704905.1 Muraenolepis orangiensis
CCGGACAGTGTTATGAGCCCTTCTCCTTTAATCCTTGCTTAAATCTCTCTCTGCCTACGTTTTGTTCAAGTGTTCTTGTTATCGTCAGGATGCTCAGAAGGAACACCACTATTTGCCCTCCCATCATTAAGGTTTGCCAGTCGGTCCCGTATTCCCCCCTAGGTTCTGTGCAGGTGGTCTTGCTGGGGCACAATGTGTCAGGTGAGGCCAGTAGTTTTCTTTTAGACTTTCACGGTGTGTGAGGTAGCCGATGTGACCTCCCGTGGTCCTGTCCACCTTGGTTCATTCCACTTGCATTGGTCCACACCCAGTCACCTGGATCAAGACCTGGGGTCTGTTTTCCCTCATTGCTCTGCAAGCTGCATCTGAGAAAACACAACTTGTCTGGCTTTGATGAGTGCTCTGGTATACTCTGTTATCTCATGCGTTAGTTCATCAAGGCTAGGTCCCCTTAGCCACCAGTCTCATTGGCCATTTCCACTAGTCTTGCTGACTGTCGATAATAGACAAATAATACATTGTATTTGATTCCTAATAGTGTGGTGATAACATTTAATATGTTATTGTCAGAATGGCTACCGTTGTATAGACTCAGTTTATTCTGGATTACTGAATCTGGGGATGACTTAGAGATAACCATGCATTGTGGCTACACTTAGTGTACTCATCTAGTGAATGTGTCTGTGAGTTCTTAGCAACATATTTTATCTTCCTTTCTTTCAGCCATATCTATGAAATGAATGTCAACATGCTTGACTAGGCCATGGTTGAATGTGCTCTATTGCTATGTAGTTCTCTATGAGGCCTTGTGTATATAGAGAGAACCAATGTTCTTCAATGTTCACCTTCATCTAAAACAAAAAACAAAAGATAATCAATACAAATAAATGAAATGAAATAACAATCTCACAAAATAATTCCTCAATGAAACACAAGAGCAGCTTCTCCTTGTGGTCAGCGGTCAGTCTGCCTCCTGCCAGACACCAAGGAGAAGCTTGAGATCACTATAAGGAAGTGAAAGGACGGGGGAGGGGATCTTCACTTGACAACTGACCAGCAGGATGGGTTGACCCCAGTTAGACCAGCACCTCAAGGGATTTCCTCTTCAATGTCTGCAGGCGCTGACCAAGCATCCACATGTGACACATGTCAAAATAAATTAAATGAAAAAATAAAAAGAGAAAAACAATAATTTCGAATAAACTTTTTTATTGTGAATCTTAAAATAGCAAAACTCAACCTTAATTATGTCATAACATTTAACTCGGTCACAGTTCTAAAATGTTGGACTATTTTTATTAGTTTTATTGCATTCACACATCAATGAGCAAGAACTCAGAAACGGAGCTCCCGTGCAGAGCTTCTTGAACTCTTGAACTTTGAACTTCTCTTGAACTACTCTTGAACTTCTTGAACTTCTTGAACTCATTATCAGTAGGCCATTCTCTCTGGACCCCTTCCTCTTTCTCACTACCTTGTTCCTCTTTCACTCAGTACCCTATTCCTCTTTCACTCAGTATCTCTTACACTCTGGACACTTTTCATTCTCTTTCACTCATCTCATTCTTTCACTCATTCACAAACACACCATGATACATTGTTCCCCCGAACAGCAGAGCGTCTGGGGCACTAAACCCCCTCTCATCAATCAAACCCACTCTCCAACTCACAGACCGCCAGTCTCAGACACTCGCCTCACACGTCTGAGCTGATCCAGATTCAACTGAACCCGGTGTGATAAAACCCTCTCCTCATCAACCCTTAGTCGGTGATTAAGACCAGAGCCAAACACGTGTTGCGTATTAGAAAGCCTCACATTGCTGTATCACAGACAGTCTCTCTTTAGATTACTCCATTCAAGAGGGACACAGGTTGACTTAACCTTTTAATTGGTGTCGTCATACTTGAATATATAATTTAGGGTAACAAGGTGTTTTTACTTTAAGTTTCATAAAACATTTTTGTTTATCTTTAACTATTTTAGGTTAAATCACTTTGTTGATAGTTGCTATCCATGTTAGTTTGACACGTTCTCTCTTTTCTTTGTAAAGCCTCTTTGCACATCATGAAAAGAGCTTTACAAATCAAACTATACGATTAATGATAGCAACACACCCTCTGTTCCAACACCAGGAACCCGTCTCTGCTGTCCCCCCCCCCCTCTGCTGCCCCCCCCCTGCCCCCCCCCTCTGCTGCACCCCCCTGCCCCCCCCCTGCCCCCCCCCCTCTGCCCCCCCCCTCTGCTCAACACCTATAATAATCACCACCAATGTCTCTGACTAACTGTAAAAACAAACTGTATCACAACTATTCTACTACTCTATATATATACTATACTTTACATATTTATTAATAAGATACCTGGTTACTGTACCTGCCATATATGTTTACATATGTTGATAGAACTGCTCCTACTCCTCTATATACATATACATATATATATGCCTCACATTTATATATGCTCACTTGTATATACATTTACATTTATATATATATATATTTATCCTGTTTTCAATGACGGCATACTGTTAAATACCCACTTACCTGTATATACATATACCTAGTATTATGCTGGTCATATCACATTTATGCCTAGACTGTCTTTAACCTGTACATTTAACCTGTAAATTATATTATATAACCTGCACTTTACTGCAACATGTGCACTCTGGTTAGATGCTAAATTATTTTCTCTGTACTGTACTTGTGCTGCAATGACAATACATTAGAATCGAATGTAATCTAATGTAATTATCATTTAGTAGAGCTGATGTTTCTTTCTCTCCGGTTGTATTTCAGCTCATGAGCCATACGTATTATACTAGTACGTCAACATTCAAATGAGCTCATGTACAGAATTAGCATCTCTCCTGTACCTACGCATCTTATAACATTAACATATTAACCTCATTAACATGATTGATATCAACATTGCTCTTGGAAGGGTTAGGGTTAGTGGTTGGAGTCAGGGTTAGGGTCAGGTTGATTCACTGTTAATTGTTATATAAATCAGTTATAGAAAAGACAACATCTTCTGTATCAATATTGTCTAGATATCCAGTATTTAGGAGCCTGGTTGTGGTGCGTGTCGTGCTTCTAACGTCAATGGCTTCCCTAATGTGTGTGTATGTTGCTGCATGTCTACGTGTGTCACTTCCCTGTAAACACTCCCACAGGATTAGAATTCCTCACACCCGCAAGTACAACAAACATACTACTACTCCTATTGGTCACGGTATAACAAACATCTACTACTCCTATTGGTCAGGGTACAACAAACATCTACTACTCCTATTGGTCACGGTATAACAAACATCTACTACTCCTATTGGTCAGGGTACAACAAACATCTACTACTCCTATTGGTCAGGGTACAACAAACATCTACTACTCCTATTGGTCAGGGTACAACAAACATCTACTACTCCTATTGGTCAGGGTACAACAAACATCTACTACTCCTATTGGTCAGGGTATAACAAACATCTACTACTCCTATTGGTCAGGGTGCAACAAACATCTACTACTCCTATTGGTCAGGGTATAACAAACATCTACTACTCCTATTGGTCAGGGTATAACAAACATCTACTACTCCTATTGGTCAGGGTATAACAAACATCTACTACTCCTATTGGTCAGGGTTCAACAAACATCTCCTATTGGTCAGGGTGCCTTTGTTACGTCACACGCTTGTAGACAGAATCTCCGGGTGGTCACGTCCCTATTGTCGCCTGTTGGCCGCTCCAACACACATTGGTCTTGTTGTGTTCAGACTTCCTCGCCGTCAGGCGATCCACCTCAGCGGCTCCTCAGCGGAAGAATTCACACCTCGTACTCACCAGTCTATTAGTTGTTATTTATTGATTAAAATGATACCCTAATACAGTAATCTAAGATAGATGAGTGAATACTCTAATACAGAACCCTACAGGGACCAGGACACAAGAGCTCCGTACCACCCAGACCCGTGGTGTCCAGTTAGCTGACCAGTAGTCTACTCAAGTGCCCGGTTCCTTCCATACACAATACTTTGATATGGTTCCTCCGCCCATCTGGTGGTGCTGACTTCTGCTCCCCCATCAGGTGGTTTCTTCATACGTGATGTTCTCCTCTTCTCAGAAGGGCCCATGTCTGCGGGTGTCATCAGTCAGCTCTCACTTCCTCAAAAGTAGATTTAGGCCCCTCTGTCTCTCCCTGCCTTGATACCCTCCCTTGTTTCACAACATGCTCTTTCCTATTTTCTTAGTCTGCAATAAATCTAATGCTTAGGACAGGGAGACAATTGATGACTCTCCTACATAAGAGAAGAGATGGAGAAGCTCCCAGCCCTCCCTTAACTCACACATTGGGGCCCCTGACGAGACATGGCCTGGCTGTGAACAGTTGGGTTAGTTCCAGACATCGCATGCACTGTTACACATAGAGTTATTTTACTCCAAACTCTTCCAATGCTTACAGAATCACAGACAGTGTTTTAGTTTTATACTTAGGGTATAAAATACACTGAAATAGCCTATGACTTTTTCCTATATGGATTTGGAAAAAGCAGTCAAACACATGCATTTCAGCACCATAGGAAATTAACACACACACACACGTGGCGCTGAAAGTCAAGCCGTGAAGTAACTTTCAGCACAGTAGACAGCTCCATCGATCACTAACAAGCCATTAATACAACTAATATGATTGGATTTCAAAAGTTTAACTAACAAAACACACCATGAAACGCACGGAAAGTAATAATCAATGCCACCAAGATGATTTAGTAACAGGACTCCCATGAACACAGGCCCCGAGCTCAACCCAACACCACCCCCAGCGTGGCTGTGAGACCCCGCTACAGAACCCAACACCACCCCCGGCGTGGCTGTGAGACCCCGCTACAGAACCCAACACCACCCCCGGCGTGGCTGTGAGACCCCGCTACAGAACCCAACACCACCCCCGGCGTGGCTGTGAGACCCCGCTACAGAACCCAACACCACCCCCGGCGTGGCTGTGCGACCCCGCTACAGAACCCAACACCACCCCCAGCGTGGCTGTGAGACCCCGAGCTCAACCCAACACCACCCCCAGCGTGGCTGTGAGACCCCGCTACAGAACCCAACACCACCCCCAGCGTGGCTGTGAGACCCCGCTACAGAACCCAACACCACCCCCAGCGTGGCTGTGAGACCCCGCTACAGAACCCAACACCACCCCCAGCGTGGCTGTGAGACCCCGCTACAGAACCCAACACCACCCCCAGCGTGGCTTTGAGACCCCGCTACAGAACCCAACACCACCCCCAGCGTGGCTGTGAGACCCCGCTACAGAACCCAACACCACCCCCAGCGTGGCTGTGAAACCCCGCTACAGAACCCAACACCACCCCCAGCGTGGCTGTGAGACCCCGCTACAAAACCCAACACCACCCCCAGCGTGGCTGTGAGACCCCGCTACAGAACCCAACACCACCCCCAGCGTGGCTTTGAGACCCCGCTACAGAACCCAACACCACCCCCAGCGTGGCTTTGAGACCCCGCTACAGAACCCAACACCACCCCCAGCGTGGCTGTGAGACCCCGCTACAGAACCCAACACCACCCCCAGCGTGGCTGTGAGACCCCGCTAGAGGCCGCCAGCCACACACCTGAGGACCGCCTATCCAATGCTATTCCCAACCCCGTCTCCTCCTGTGGATCCCAAGCCTAACGTAGTTAACCACCTGGTGTCTTATGATCAACACAAGCCTAACCTAGTTAACCACGTGGTGTCTTATGATCAACACAAGCCTAACCTAGTTAACCACCTGGTGTCTTATGATCAACACAACCCTAACCTAGTTAACCACCTGGTGTCTTATGATCAACACAAGCCTAACCTAGTTAACCACCTGGTGTCTTATGATCAACACAAGCCTAACCTAGTTAACCTCAGTGGTGTCTTTTGATCAACACAAGCCTAACCTAGTTAACCACCTGGTGTCTTTTGATCAACACAAGCCTAACCTAGTTAACCACGTTGTGTCTTATGATCAACACAAGCCTAACCTAGTTAACCACCTGGTGTCTTATGATCAACACAAGCCTAACCTAGTTAACCACCTGGTGTCTTATGATCAACACAAGCCTAACCTAGTTAACCACCTGGTGTCTTATGATCAACACAAGCCTAACCTAGTTAACCTCAGTGGTGTCTTTTGATCAACACAAGCCTAACCTAGTTAACCACCTGGTGTCTTTTGATCAACACAAGCCTAACCTAGTTAACCACCTGGTGTCTTATGATCAACACAAGCCTGACCTAGTTAACCTCCGTGGTGTCTTTTGATCAACACAAGCCTAACCTAGTTAACCACCTGGTGTCTTATGATCAACACAAGCCTAACCTAGTTAACCACCTGGTGTCTTATGATCAACACAAGCCTAACCTAGTGAACCACCTGGTGTCTTATGATCAACACAAGCCTAACCTAGTTAACCACCTGGTGTCTTATGATCAACACAAGCCTAACCTAGTGAACCACCTGGTGTCTTATGATCAACACAAGCCTAACCTAGTTAACCTCCTGGTGTCTTTTGATCAACACAAGCCTAACCTAGTTAACCTCCTGGTGTCTTTTGATCAACACAAGCCTAACCTAGTGAACCACCTGGTGTCTTATGATCAACACAAGCCTAACCTAGTTAACCTCCTGGTGTCTTTTGATCAACACAAGCCTAACCTAGTTAACCACCTGGTGTCTTATGATCAACACAAGCCTAACCTAGTTAACCACCTGGTGTCTTATGATCAACACAAGCCTAACCTAGTTAACCACCTGGTGTCTTATGATCAACACAAGCCTAACCTAGTTAACCACCTGGTGTCTTATGATCAACACAAGCCTAACCTAGTGAACCACCTGGTGTCTTATGATCAACACAAGCCTAACCTAGTTAACCTCCTGGTGTCTTTTGATCAACACAAGCCTAACCTAGTTAACCACGTGGTGTCTTTTGATCAACACAAGCTTCTACCTTTTCAGGCGGGGAGGATCAAATAACACTGGCAGTTCTATTTAAGTCTTCTGTTGGTATGGTTCTGGTCCCCTCTGTGTTGGCCCTTGGGAGTGTTGAGATGGTTCTGGTCCCCTCTGTGTTGGCCCTTGGGAGTGTTGAGATGGTTCTGGTCCCCTCTGTGTTGGCCCTTGGGAGTGTTGAGATGGTTCTGGTCCCCTCTGTGTTGGCCCTTGGGAGTGTTGAGATGGTTCTGGTCCCCTCTGTGTTGGCCCTTGGGAGTGTTGAGATGGTTCTGGTCCCCTCTGTGTTGGCCCTTGGGAGTGTTGAGATGGTTCTGGTCCCCTCTGTGTTGGCCCTTGGGAGTGTTGAGATGGTTCTGGTCCCCTCTGTGTTGGCCCTTGGGAGTGTTGAGATGGTTCTGGTCCCCTCTGTGTTGGCCCTTGGGAGTGTTGGTCAGCTGTCAGCCGTCGGGGTCACCAAATTTGTTGCAGTAGTTCACCTGAAGTCTCCTTGTGGTCCTTCTCCTCATCCTGTCCAGTATATTAACTACTGAGAGTCATTCTGTTATCTATTCTCCAATACTCTCCTCCTACTACTACTATTAACTATATTATAACTATATTAACTACTGAGAGTCATTCTGTGATATATTCTCCAATACTCTCCTCCTACTACTACTATCAACTATATTATAACTATATTAACTACTGAGAGTCATTCTGTTATCTATTCTCCAATACTCTCCTCCTACTAATACTATTAACTATATTATAACTATATTAACTACTGAGAGTCATTCTGTGATATGTTCTCCAATACTCTCCTCCTACTACTACTATTAACTATATTATAACTATATTAACTACTGAGAGTCATTCTGTGATATGTTCTCCAATACTCTCCTCCTACTACTACTATTAACTATATTATAACTATATTAACTACTGAGAGTCATTCTGTGATATGTTCTCCAATACTCTCCTCCTACTACTACTATTAACTATATTATAACTATATTAACTACTGAGAGTCATTCTGTGATATGTTCTCCAATACTCTCCTCCTACTACTACTATTAACTATATTATAACTATATTAACTACTGAGAGTCATTCTGTGATATGTTCTCCAATACTCTCCTCCTACTACTACTATTAACTATATTATAACTATATTAACTACTGAGAGTCATTCTGTGATATGTTCTCCAATACTCTCCTCCTACTACTACTATTAACTATATTATAACTATATTAACTACTGAGAGTCATTCTGTGATATGTTCTCCAATACTCTCCTCCTACTACTACTATTAACTATATTATAACTATATTAACTACTGAGAGTCATTCTGTGATATGTTCTCCAATACTCTCCTCCTACTACTACTATTAACTATATTATAACTATATTAACTACTGAGAGTCATTCTGTGATATGTTCTCCAATACTCTCCTCCTACTACTACTATTAACTAGATTGTGGTGAACCCCGTGGAGGAGCTTACAGGAAGACGGGACGAGGGATGTTCTTTATCACTGCTCTGTGTCCCATGAACCGCACGACCAGCATTTATTGACATGTCCAAAAGGTGACAACACATTACGACATGTAACTCCTGAACCTGGTGGCTGTGGAGCTGGGTGGTTCCCTTCCTGGCGGTGCAGAGGTCACAGCAGTGAACATGAAGTTCCACATCCTGCCGACACATGAAAATACACACACACACAAGCATAGAACACACACATGTATACAGACACAGACACACTAAAATATATAGAAGTACACACACACACACACACACACACACACATTTATATACTGTACACACACACACACACACACATTGAAATACACATACATACAAATGCACACATACACACACACACACACACACACCACACACACACACACACACACACACACACACACACACACACACACACACACACTTATATACTGTACACACACACACTCACATTGAAATACACATACACACACACATTTCACACAAACACATTTATATACTGTACACACACACACACATTGAAATACACATACATACAAACACACACATACACACACATATTTTACCCGCTAAAAACCGGTAAGTACCGGCTAACGGACACCCTGACACACACATATTCAAATACACATACATACAAACACACACACACGTGTATATACATACACACACATGGACACAAACACACATTCAAACCCACATACACAGTGTTGAGTAAAGGGGCGTGGCTAAGCGGGAGCGGCCATCTGGCCCCTGTTTGTAATGGAGGTGATGGCTGACATGTTGTGAGGGTCCTCTGTCTCTGGGTCTGGGTGACGGTGAGAGAGGACGGAGTACGAGGGGAGGAGGAGACGCCGTCTGGGTCCCTCTCACGTCTCCCTGCTGCATTGTGGCCTATTGTTTAAAGGGCTTCATTTGGAGGGCCTGTGGGGAATAGAAAAGGACTCCATCAAACTCTCCTGAGCCTGGTGGCTTCTGAGTCCCCTGACAGCCATGTCTGCTACACACACACTTATAGAAACACACACACACACACACACACACACACACTAATAAATACACACACACTTATAGAAACACACACACACACACTTATAGAAATACACACACACTTATAGAAATACACACACACTTATAAATACACACACACTTATAGAAACACACACACACTTATAGAAACACACAAACACTTATAAATACACACACACACTTATAGAAACACACACACATTTATAAATACACACATACTTATAGAAACACACACACACTTATAGAAACACACACACACTTATAAATACACACACACACTTATAGAAACACACACACACTTATTGAAACACACACACTTATAGAAACACACACCCCCTTATGAATACACACACACTTATAAATACACACATACTTATAGAAACACACACACACTTATAAATACACACACACATATTTATAAATACACACGCACACACAAACACATATTGAAATACACACACATTTAAAAATACACACACATTTATAAATACACACACACACACACACACACACACACACACATTGAAATACACACACATTTATAAATACACACACAATTTTTAAATACACACACAAACACATTTTTAAGTACACACACATTTATAAACACACACACAAACACACATTTAAATACACACACATTTATAAACACACACACAAACATACATTTAAATACACACACATTTATAAACACACACAAACACATATTTAAATACACACACGTTTCATTCCAAATGGAGTATGAACTTCCCATTGATGTCTGTTGCTGCAGTGTAAACTATTGATGGGTGGGCCTATAATTAGTTAGCCCCCCACCCAATATCACCACCAGCTGTCACTCACTATACGCACTATATCACAATAAAATATAGACTAAATAAGGATTGTATTTGTATTTAGCTTATTACCATGCCTTTGGTTTAAATAGATCATAACATTATCTTCATCAATATCTAAGGTCTGAATACTTCAAATAGTTATACTGTATATATTAAGGGTGTGAATACAATACTTTTAGTGGTTTTAAATACATGCTAAACTGTTAGTGTATGAGTTATTATGTCAGTATCATCCACCGAATAGATTTATCTTCCTCTCCAATGATTAGCATCACTATGTATTTAGCTTGTAGGCCTACAATAACAACTAGACTAAATAAATGCTGAGTCATTGCGTGGTCTCCTGGTGGTTCTTTCTCAAGGGGAGAAGGGAAGGAAGTCCTCCTCATGGAGGACAAGAACTGAACACCAAGCTCTGACTAACACAGCTCTGCGTGTTAAGGCTGACATATTGCATCCTAAATAACAACAGAGTTACATTTGTTCCATCACTTTACTAGAGAGAAACAGCGTGAAATGACAAGAACTAAACTAGTATGTGTGTATGTATATCTCGATATATGACTTCTATTAATTGTAATATTATACGTTATAATAATAAGAATATATCTATTATATTAATTTCTATAAAATTCATATTTATAAAAGTCATATTCTTGTCTATAATGTGAATATCTATACTATATTATACTAATTATACATGAGAAAGTGTGCCTGTATTGGCTCGGTTTGGATGTAAGCACACACACACACACACACACACACACACACACACACACACACACACACACACACACAGGAAACCACAAGCAACAGAACAACCCGGAGGAAGAGTGTGTGTGTGACAGAGAGAGAGGGAGGGTGTGCTCTAGAGAGAGACACTGGTACTATATATATATATAGATATATATATACGTATATATATATATACATATATATCTATATCTATAAGTATATATAGATATATATGGATATATATGGATATATATATAGTGTTTAACTCTTTTGGTTTAGCCTTTTGTAGTTTTTTGTTACTTTTGTGATGTGAATGTGTGCTTCCCATGCCAATAAAGCTCTGTTGAATTGAATAGACTGGTAAGTCAAGTCAAGTCAAGTCAAGTTTATTGTCACATCACAGTTTACACAAGTATAAAGCAGTGAGTGAAAATCTTATGTGCAAAACCCGACGACAGACAGCAGTTATAAAATAAGATAAAAACAATAGAATAAAAATAAGTAAAAAAATTACAAAACTTTATAAAGTTCAAATTTAAATATATAAGAATAAAAATGCAATTTATAAAATGCAATATATCGGCACAGAAAAGAGTAATATATATATATAAATCAATGTAATAAAATATACATTGTTATATGCTATAGGCCCTTGTTCAGCAGCCTGATGGCCTGACTGTGAAGCTGTCTCTGAGTCTATTTGATACCACTTGATACTGAGGTATCGCCTGACTGACGGTAACAGTGAGTACAGTTGGTGGCTGGGGTGGGCAATGTCTTTATGATGCTGAAACACACACACACACACACACACACACACACACACACACACACACACACACACACACACACACACACACACACACACACACACACAGACACAGTTAAACACACAACAGTGCAGGTAACCACTGGAGGCTGAGGTGGAGATGTCTAGATGTACAGTAGAGTATAGAACAGAAGAGATTAGAACACAATAGATCAGTTCTCAACACACAGCTTCCCTTTCTGTTTTATTGCGGTGGTTTGAAGCGCAGCCACTGAGACAACATGTTTAGTTCATGCAACAGTTTCATTATTTAGTTATTTACTTACATATTGAGCTCTTAGTCAATTGTTCATTCATGTGTTCATTGTTCTTTATCTCAAAGGTTCACAGCGACCTCTGCTCTTAATCGATGACCCAATCCCTTCACGGTTCTTACTGGTATTTTAATATCTGTATATCGCTGTGTTCTGCTGCTCCCTGCTGGCGACACTAGAGCATTACAACACCACGCAGCTCTAATAATATCATATATATATATTATATACAAGCAGTTATATACAGTGTTATACACACACACAGTAAGTGACCAGGGGCCGGTTGTTCATTAAATGCCGGTTGTCGTTAAATTTTTTAATCAGTCGTTAAGTCTTAATCAGTCCTTAAATGTCCTAATCAGTCGTTAAGTCTTAATCAGTCCTTAAATGTCCTAATCAGTCGTTAAGTCTTAATCAGTCCTTAAATGTCCTAATCAGTCGTTAGTTAAACATTCGTTAACTGGTTGTTCAAAGGGTGATTAGGCGAGTGGTTAACTAATCACTACTTAACCAGTCGTTAAACAGTTATTAAGTATTAATATTAAGTATTTTTACCCATAATTCTTGAAACAACTTCCTGTATCTCCTCTCAACAACTCTAAAGATGGATGCTAATGCTAGTTAGCAGAAAGAGAAAAACTATATTTTTCCTTAGCAGAAGTTAATCTGTTAGAGAGTTGGTAGAGGAGAGCAGGGAAACACTGATAGAGATTGTTTTTAAAGATTATATATTATGTATATACATTTTTTTTATATAATAATTATTTTGATTTATGTGTTGTATATATGTTAATTGTTGTCTTTCTTGATGGTATCTTCTCTAGCGATGTTGATTCATGTAAAAGCTAAACAAGAACCACTAGACATGTCTTAATCATAGTTTAATACACCTTCAGCCAGTGGTTAAAGTTAACCACTGGTTAATCGCCTGAAGATGTTGACCACTAAATACCCTTTGAACAACCTAATTTAACCATGCATTAAAAGTGAACCACCGATTAGCTGATTTAACGACTCGTTAAGAGTTAAACAGCCTTCAACCAACCGGCCCCAGAAGAAGAGAGCCAACACAAGACTTAATGAAAGGTTTATTCAGGGTAGGTTTGTTGAACCGTACGTTAAAGATGTTTGGGTAACTGACAACTGATATATTGATAACCCCACCCATGTGTAGCAGGACCACTGGTTCAGGTTCTGCCCTCATTTCCTATATAAAGTGTTTTTACCAAGAATAAATTCTATTTATTTATTTATTTATTTATTTATTGGCCTTAGCAGGTGGTGTGTGTCTACTAATGGCTGCAGTGTACTCAACCCCCTGCAGGTCTCTATATAAGGAGAGGTGCGTCACGCTAGGGGGCGTGACAGACTGAGAAGCATACAGTCTTTAGACCTTGCTTGCGTACGGGAGTGTTATTTTCTCTATTTAATTACATTGCAAGTCTAGTTTTCTGAATCTCTGTAAAGAAGAAAATAAATCATCTTTAATTTCAAACCCAAACAAACCTGGAGTGGACATTATATTCTTCCATCTGCAACAAGCGTCAAGAATGTGTCAGTCTGTCCAAGAGTGACACACACATTAGGGAAACTTCATGTTTTAAGAAGGACAAGCGCTCACTACACACACAACTGTTGCCAATGGCCCATTTGTTCCAATTCTCACTGTGTGTGTGTGTGTGTGTGTGTGTGTGCATACGTGTGCCTGTGTGTGTGTGTGTGTGCCTGCAAGTGTGCCTGTGTGTGTGTGTGTGTGCCCGCATGTGTGCCTGCATGTGTGTGTGTGTGTGTGTGTGTGTCCCACTACAATATTCACCACAGATAATCAGTTTGATTTCAGCTACAAATTTTATTATTTATATATTATTATTATTTATATATTATTATATATATATAAATATATTATATATTTATATTATTATATATTTATATATATTATATATTATTATTGTTTATATATTATTATATATATATTATATATATATTTATATATATTATTATTATTTATATATTATATATATATATTTATACATATATTATATATTATTATTATTTATATATTATTTATAAATTAACGGAGCTGTAAAAGTATCCGTGCATCTTACTCTCTTCCCTCTCCTCTCCTCTCCTCTCTCTCTCTCTCTCTCTCTCTCTCTCTCTCTCTCTCTCTCTCTCTCTCTCTCTCTCTCTCTCTCTCTCTCTCTCTCTCTCTCACACCTTGGGGGAAATAGTTGCTCTTTTGGCTTTAAAAGGTTCATAAAACACTGCTTGTGTGTGTGTGTATATACAGTATATACATATATTTATACGTGAGAAAGGGTGCCTGTATCACACACAAAACACAAGGGTACACGGGGAGGACGATCCGCGGAGTACCGGCAGGCAGGTGACCGGCGGGTAGTCCGGGACAGGGGAAGGAGTCTGTACCGGGGGTATCGGGTGCGGAGTACCGGCAGGTAGTTGGCAGGCGATGGGTACCAGACGGGAGAACTACGTGAATAGTAGAGTAACGACCTCACGCTGGGGCAGTGTGCAAACTATAACCCGTTCTCCGGGGGAGCCGGGATTTTTTTTTTCTTTTGGGGGGGGGGGGGTAAATGCTGATCCGTGCATTAATAGCAACAGCACAGACATAGGCCTATTATAAAGAGAAAGTCTGTTGCACACGGGGTGGTGCTACAGGTCTACATTTACATGAAACGTCCCGATGGATCATGTTCATGTCAACAGATCGAGCATGTATGGGCCTACGCAAACTTCAATCAACTTGATAATAAATAATCCACGGACCACCAATGTAACGTTTGACTGTTTAATTAAATCAACTTAAAATGACTCAAAAACAGGCTGCATTGTTTCACATGGGCTATAGCCTATTATGGCTGTAGCCCACACAGAGCCGAACACACGCGATAAGAGCAGCCAGCGTGTATGTGTGTGTATATGTGTGCATGTGTGTTTGTGTGTGCATGTGTGTGTGCATGTGTGTGCATGTGTGTGTGTGCAGGCTGTGCATGCCCCCCCGTTCACCGTACCAGCGGACAGAAGACATTCATTCATTGTGGAGAACGTTATCGCGGAGCTTATGGCCCTGAGAAGGCGTCCAGCACTCTGCTCTGATTGGTCGGCCTTCTGGGGGGGGGGGGGGGTGTTTGGTCATGTGACTCGTAACAAGGAACCCTTGAACTCTTTGAATGCCACATTGAAAGGGCTTTCAGAGCCCAACACAGGTGGGTTTTTGGGGAAGCCAGGTGGTGTTTTTAAGGGGACCCAGGTGGGGATTTTGGGAACCCTGGTGGTGTTTTTAAGGGAACCCAGGTGGTGTTTTTGGGAACCAAAGTGGTGTTTTTGGGCACCCAGGTGGTGTTTTTAAGGGAACCCAGTGGGTGTTTTGGGAACCCAGATGGTGTTTTTGAGAACAAAGGTGGTGTTTTTGGGAACCCAGGTGGTGTTTTTAAGGTGACCCAGGTGGTGTTTTTAAGGTGACCCAGGTGGTGTTTTGGGGAACCCAGGTGGTGTTTTTAAGGGAACCCAGGTAGTGTTTTTTGGGAATATAGGTGGTGTTTTTAGGAACCCAAGTGGTGTTTTTAAGGGAACCCAGGTGGTGTTTTTGGAACCCAGGTGGTGTTTTAATGGAACCAAGGTTGTGTTTTTAATGGAACCCAGGTGGTGTTTTGGGGAACCCAGGCTCTCTCTCTGTCTCTGTCTCTCTCTCTCTCTCTCTCTCTCTCTCTCTCTCTCTCTCTCTCTCTCTCTCTCTCTCTCTCTCTCTCTCTCTCTCTCTCACTTTATTGTTGTTTTTATGTTCATTTTAATGGTGTGAAGTATTTTTATAGTTGTGTTAATTCTTACTGCGGGAGGGAATAGGGAGTCAGCATTCCATTGTACTTGTTACAAATGGCCAATCAAAAAATATTGTATCTTGTACCTTCTCTTTTTCTCTCTCTCTCTCTCTCTCTCTCTCTCTCTCTCTCTCTCTCTCTCTCTCTCTCCTCTCTCTCTCTCTCTCTCTCTCTCTCTCTCTCTCTCTCTCTCTCTCTCTCTCTCTCTCTGAACACTCAATTCATGAAGACATATAATAAGCCTTTCTCTTATAAAATAAAACCCATTATACATGATTACATATACTATATTGTTCAATGTCTGTTTTCTCCTGAATGTTATTTGAGGTTTCATTCTATACAATTGTAGGGTTCATTTGCATATCATGTTGTATATATTGATTAAACAAAACATTTATCTTAGTTTATGTTTGAACACTTTTCTGATTTCAATAAAAATGGAAATAACGTGGGGACATTTTCTGTGGAATCTACTCTATATATTCAGTAGAATATGTACATTCTCAGTACAATATGGATTCAGTAGAAGAGGTAAAACAACGATCTACTTTGACCACCAGGGGTCGCACTTTTCCTCCAAACGGTGCAGACTTGAATCTGATCAACAACAAAACAAGCAGAGGAGGAGATTTCCCATTCACTCCATCGACTGGTTTATTTCACAGACTGTAGAACAGATTTACATCAAGTCTCCTAAGCCAGTACATCTCAATGGACTCATTCAGTAAGTTCATTATATGGTGGGTATGTTTTTTATATATATATATATATATATATATATAAATTAATATATATAAGTGATGCTTTTATCAGCTTTGTGTGTGTGATAAAATGTACATATATCATTTAATCACAGTACAAAGCTGACATAAGCGTCAACTCCCTCCACGTGACATTATCCAACGAACCACGTGACGTATTAACAAAGTCTCAGTAAAGGTCCCCGTGGTGACGCTCCTTCATGTGGGGGGTCGTCGTGCCCACCTCTCCGTCTCTCTCGGAGGGGGTCCCCACACACACACACACACACACACACACACACACACACACACACACACACACACACACACACACACACCAGGGTGGCAGTATAGATCAGGAGGTAGAGCGGTCCCCTCACAAGCTGCTGGTTCGCTCCCCGCCTCCTTTTATCAAATCCAACCTGTGGAGGTGTCCCTGAGCAAGACCCCCTAACCCTGACCGCTCCTGACCTGCTGGCTGTCTCCTTGATGGCTGACTCCGCCGTCTGTGGATGAATGGGTGGATGAATGGGTGAATGTGAGCCATGACTTGTAAAGCGCTTAGAGTGGCCGCACTGGTTAGAAAAGCGCTCTATAAATGCAGTCCGTTTACCATTTACCGAGGGAGAAGGGAGACGGAGGAGAAGAGACCTAGGAAGGATCAGGGTGTGTGTGTGTGTGTGTGTGTGTGTGTGTGTGTGTGTGTGTGTGTGTGTGTGTGTGTGTGTGTCTCGTACCCCGAGGAGTACGAGAGTGGCAGTTGGTTCGAGTTGAGTCAAGTCAAGTCAAGTCAAGTTTATTGTCACTTCACAGTTTACACAAGTATAAAGCAGTGGTGTGAAAATCTTATCTGCAATACCCGACGACAGACAGCAGTTATAAAAATAGATAAAAATAGAATAAAAGTAGAATAAGTTAAAAATAAAAATAAAAATGCAATTTATACAATGCAATATATCGGCACAGAAAAGAGCAATATGTATATATAAATCAATGTAATAAAATATACATTGTTATATGCTATACGCCCTTGTTCAGCAGCCTGATGGCCTGACTGTGGAAGCTATCTCTGAGTCTATTTGTACGGCACTTGATACTGAGGTATCGCCTGCCTGACGGTAACAGTGAGTACAGTTCGTGGCTGGGGTGGGCAATGTCTTTATGATGCGTTTGGCCTTGGCCACGCACCGCTGGTTGTATATATCCAGGAGGGAGGGGAGCTCACCTCCAACGATATACTGGGCCGTCCGCACCACCCTGTGAAGCGCTCTGCGCTCGAGTGCGGTGCAGTTCCCGTACCGGGCGGTGATCCACCCTGTAAGAACACTCTCCATGGTGCCGGTATAGAATGTTCTCAGGATGCGGGGGCCCTTGCTGAATTTCTTCAGACGCCTGAGGAAATACAGGCGTTGTTGGGCCCTTTTCACCACGTGTGTGTTGTGCGTGGACCATGTGAGGTCCTCGGAGATGTGTACGCCGAGGAACTTGAAGCTGCTGACCCTTTCTACTGCGACACCGTCAATGGAGATAGGGCCGTGCTCTCCTCTCTGCTTCCTGAAGTCCACCATCAGCTCCTTGGTCTTCTTGACGTTGAGGGCGAGGCTGTTCTCCTGGCACCACTGCTCCAGTGATCCGACTGGATCGCACACACACACATCCGTGTGTTTGTGTATGTGTGTGTGTGTGTGTGTTTGTGTGTATTTTGATTGCATAGAAGAATAAAAGTTACTGAAGAATAAAGTTTTTTCTAAAATCAAATCTCTCTCTCTCTCTCTCTCTCTCTCTCTCTCTCTCTCTCTCTCTCTCTCTCTCTCTCTCTCTCTCTCTCTCTCTCTCTCTCTCTCTCTCTCTCTCTCCCCCTCTGTCTCTCTCTCTCTCTTTTACTGTATGTCTGTCTGTCTGTAGTCTGTATGTCTCTGTATCTCTGTCTGTCTGTTTCTCTCTCTCTCTCTCTCTCTCTCTCTCTCTCTCTCTCTCTCTCTCTCTCTCTCTCTCTCTCTCTCTCTCTCTCTCTCTCTCTCTCTCTCTCTCTCTCTCTCTCTCTCTCTCTCTCTCTCTCTCTCTCTCTCTCTCTCTCTCTCTCTCGGTGTACTGAGTGAGTTCTCTAACTTTGACTCTTTCTATCAGTGTTGATGTCTTGTATGTAGTGTTGTGTTAGTGTGTGTTGAGTGTTATCTGTTGTTAGTTCGTGGTGTTTGACCACCTGGCATTATGCCCGTTGTCACCGGCCGGCCGAGGAGCGTCAGGCGGGCGGCTCCAGCTCACCTGACGTGACTCCTGTATTGGAGTCTGAATGGCTTGGCGTGCAGCAGTTTGCTGTTAAAGCTCAGGTGGTAGAGACGGTGGTGCGGGTGGAGAGCAGAACGGAGAACAGGATCATGTTGAGTGTGCACATAAAGTCACTGGTGAAATCAGTGCCCGGGCCAGTGGGAATTCAGTGAAGAATCAGACAGAGAACATTAAAGTGGTTATTATTCATGAGGAAAGCTGCAGTGCCAGAGCTGATAGGGCGGCTGAGGAGGCCTTGATGGCTGTGGACACGCAGGAGGAAATTGTCATTTTAAATACAGCCAACAAAAGGAAAGAACCTGACAAAGAGCAGAGAGGGGCTGAGGCCAAGAAAGTGCTGGAGGATTTCTCTGATGAGGACAGTGAGGTGACGCCTTCACAAGAAAGTCTGTTCATTGTTTATCCTCTTGAGAAAATGAAGAGGTTTTTAGCGGAAACTAAAGGTATTAGGGCAATCAAAACAGATTTTCCATTTTTTCCAGATTTGAGAGGTTTAATCAGGTCTGTGATACTGCTAAGAAAGACAGAGGATATGTTTATTGATCAAGAGGTCTATCGGCTCATGAAGATTGTTACAAAAGCGAGAGAACAACTATTGGATGAAGATGACTATTTATAAAGTGTCGCTCCACACACTTGTTGTAAGGGTTTTTGTGGTAGTGGTCATTTCTTTCTCTCCAATGGGTGATCTCAAAATAGGTTCCTTAAATATAGGGATAAAAAGGACGCTGGTAGTGAATATTCTGGTGTCCTCTTCTTTATGGCACAGATGATCCTGTGTGGACCCCACCTTCAAACCTGCTCGCACGCATCCAAGCTGTCTTGGTCGTTTTGTTTGAGACAAGATGCACTGGATTCCTCAGGCTGTTCTCTTTCTTCCAAAGGAAGAGGGAGGAAGAGCACTAATTCATTTGGCCAGTAGAGGTGCTGTTTCCCCACTGCAATTCATTCAGAGACTTGTGTTGGGCCCTAAAGACTTGGTGTGGAGACCACTGGCCCACTTACTGGTGCAGCGGTTTGGAGGTATGGGACTGCATGACTCACTGTTCCTAATGGACTTTAAAACTCTGACGTTTAAGACATTGTCTCTTTTCTTCTGTGGAGTGTTCACAGTGTGGAGGGGGCTGGGGAAGGAGAGGACTGAACAAGATGTCTCCCTGTGCTGGTTGCTACGAGAGCCTGTGGAGGACGAGGACGTTTGGACCCCCCCTCATGGAAGTCATGGAAGTGTTCCGTGGAGCAAGGACACTAACCTGGGGAACTTAGCTGGACCTGAATTGGACAAGGCAGAGGCTCTAGCAGCGGCTCTTGCTGTTAGATCTGTGAGGCTCATCAGCAAGCTGCCGGATCACCGGAGACACTGTGTGACGGGTCATGAATGTCGCCTACTGATTAAACACTAGCCGTTTGACTGTGCCTAATGTACTGGATCCTTTTCCTCGGTTGGGCATTCGTCCCCATCTTGAAGGTTGTGGTGGGCCCCTTCTGGTCGGGACCGGTTGTTTAAGCTTGGAAGAGGTGAATGGAGACCAGCTGTACAGACTGATGGTAAAGTGCCTGAATAGGAACAAGCTAAACATGCGGGCGGACACACCCTGGAGGGTCTTCTGGGCACGGGAGACAAAGTCCAACCTGCTTGGAGGGGTTGGTATGAGAGATGTGTTCTGCTCTGCAATAGAGAATCAACTTCTCTTTACTGTGGATTTGATGTGTCTTTATGTTATAGAGTACGGTTGTTTTTTTGTTGCATGCTGTTGAAAAAGAAAAAAAGATGGCAAGGCTTGTGTAGCGTGAAGAAAGACATGAGAGACCAGCGTCTTCAAACAAGGAAACAGAGAAGAACTCCAAGTCAATGTGATGTTGCTACACACACACACACACACACACACATATATATATATATATATATATGTGTGTGTGTGTGTGTTTCTCTCTCTCTCTCTCTCTCTCTCTCTCTCTCTCTCTCTCTCTCTCTCTCTCTCTCTCTCTGTCTGTCTGTCTCCCTCTCGCGTGCGCACACACACACACACACACACACACACACACACACCAAGGGAGAAGGGAGACGGAGGAGAAGAGACCTAGGAAGGATTACACCAGGAGGAGTTAGTGTGTGTGTGTGTGTGTGTGTGTGTGTGTGTGTGTGTGTGTGTGTGTGTGTGTGTGTGTGTGTGGGGGGGGGGGGGGTGTGTGTGTGTGTGTGTGTGTGTGTGTGTGTGTGTGTGTGTGTGTGTGTGTGTCTGTGTCTGTGTGTGTGTGTGTGTGTGTGTGTGTGTGTGTGTGTGTGTGTGTGTGTGTCTCCGGATGGGCTGCTGGCGGGACAATGTAAAGCAAGTCCTCGTCCTTCTCCTCCTCCTCCTCGTCCCATCAGCTCGGTGAGGTTCAACATGTCGCTGTCTTTCAGCTCCTTCACAACTTCTCCTCTCTCTCTCGTCCTGGAAGTCGCTGCGCCGTTTGGATTGTGCGACATCTTGAGATCTACAGTTTTTTTGCGCGGGGGGGGGGGGGGGGGGGGGTAAATGCTGATCTGTGCATTAATAGCAACAGCACAGACATAGGCCTATTATAAAGAGAAAGTCTGTTGCACACGGGGTGGTGCCACAGGTCTACATTTACATGAAACGTCCCGATGGATCATGGTCATGTCAACAGATCGAGCATGTATGGGCTACGCAAACTTTAATCAACTTGATAATAAATAATCCACGGACCACCAATGTAAAGTTTGACTGTTTAATTAAATCAACTTAAAATGACTCATAAACAGGCTACATTGTTTCACATGGGCTATAGCCTATTATGGCTGTAGCCTACACAGAGCCGAACACACGCGATAAGAGCAGCCAGCGGCACCAACCATGAACAATATTAATATTAATAATACAGCTGTAGCACAACACAACCCTCTCACTGCCTGGAGAGACGCGACGCCACACACACAACACAACGATGCACAGAGCCCTTCTCTCATAAGTAGGCCTATCACAGCAATCCATAGGCCTACAACACAGCAAAATTAAAGTAAAAGCGGGCCTTACCTAACACAAAAGAGACCACAGCGGCCTGGGCTCAGCTGCTTTTACTCTAGGTCCACTAGCCCATGATATGGACAGACGATGACCCGATTTAAGCCAAGATGTGATGAAAAGCGTTGGATCGAATCTCTCTAGTGGAGGTCCATTAAGGTCCACAAAAAGTAGTGATGAGATGCTGGCTTCACGCAGTTTATTGCGAGTCTTACTGTCAGTGTCATTCACAGCTGAAAAGCCCCTCTCGCACTCCGATGAAGTGGGCAGGTATGTTCTGCTTGCTATGGACAGTTTCTCCAGCGTTTGGCCTGGTGCAGGTGCAGCATCTTATAACTTCACTGGCAGATTCACCGAGTGCTTTCGCAAGGGCCCGTATTTCTTTTTCCCTATAAAGTATAAGTGCGTTGCGGTCCTGTGGCCAAAAGCGCTTGTTGAGGGGTTTGAGCATATTAACGAGATCTGACTCTGGCATTCGCTTCTTAAGATTGTCGATCACAGACTGATAGAACTGACCCCTTTTAATCTTACCGCTGCTCTCTACTAGCTCCAAACCTTTGAACAGTCCTTGTGTTATGCGTTCCTCGGCCTTCTTTGCTGATTTACCTCCACACTCTTTCATAGCAGGAAGTACATTGATTGCACTGCTGAATCTGAATCAGCTGCGGGCAGCATGCAAGCAGGCCACACTTTTTTCATGAATCATAAACTCTAAATATAATTTTATTTCACTTATTTTACACCTTTGAAAAAAAAACCATGCCCAACATGGAATTTATTTGGTCATCATATCAGTATTTTAGAGAGCTCCCCCCAAATTTCACAAACCATGTTCCCAGGGGAGCTCATGTCACCACTAGGGGAGCTATAGCTCCCCCTGCTCCCCTCCAGTTCGCACCCTGTGTGTGTATGTGTGTATCTGTGTGAATGTGTATGTGTGTAATTTTGTCTGCGTGGGTGCGATCGTGTGTGTGTGCATATTTGTGTGTGTGAGCACTGAAGATATATCAGTATCACCTCAGCTTGGCAAAGATAGACTATGATACACACTGCACTCATAGTGTGTGTGTGTGTGTGTGTGTGTGTGTGTGTGTGTGTGTGTGTGTGTGTGTGTGTGTGCGCATGCATGTGTGTGCATGTGTGTGCATGCATGTGTGTGTATGTGTGTGCATGTGTGCGTGTGTGTGTGCATGTGTGTGCATGTGTGTGTGGGTGTGTGTGCGTGTATGTGTGTGTATATGTGTGCATGTGTGTTTGTGTGTGCATGTGTGTGTGCATGTGTGTGCATGTGTGTGTGTGCAGGCTGTGTACGCCCCCCCGTTCACCGTACCAGCGGACAGAAGACATTCATTCATTGTGGAGAACGTTATCGCGGAGCTTAAGGCCCTGAGAAGGCGTCCAGCACTCTGCTCTGATTGGTCGGCCTTCTGGGGGGGGGGGGTGTTGTTGGTCATGTGACTCGTAACAAGGAACCCTTGAACTCTTTGAATGCCACATTGAAAGGGCTTTCAGAGCCCAATACAGGTGGGTTTTTGGGGAAGCCAGGTGGTGTTTTTAAGGGGACCCAGGTGGGGATTTTGGGAACCCTGGTGGTGTTTTTAAGGGAACCCAGGTGGTGTTTTTGGGAACCAAAGTGGTGTTTTTGGGAACCCAGGTGGTGTTTTTAAGGGAACCCAGTGGGTGTTTTGGGAACCCAGATGGTGTTTTTGAGAACAAAGGTGGTGTTTTTGGGAACACAGGTGGTGTTTTTGGGAACCCAGGTGGTGTTTTTAAGGTGACCCAGGTGGTGTTTTTAAGGTGACCCAGGTGGTGTTTTGGGGAACCCAGGTGGTGTTTTTAAGGTGACCCAGGTGGTGTTTTTAAGGTGACCCAGGTGGTGTTTTGGGGAACCCAGGTGGTGTTTTTAAGGGAACCCAGGTAGTGTTTTTTGGGAATATAGGTGGTGTTTTTAGGAACCCAAGTGATGTTTTTAAGGGAACCCAGGTGGTGTTTTTGGAACCCAGGTGGTGTTTTAATGGAACCAAGGTTGTGTTTTTAATGGAACCCAGGTGGTGTTTTGGGGAACCCAGGCTCTCTCTTTCTCTCTCTCTCTCTCTCTCTCCTCTCACTTTATTGTTGTTTTTATGTTCATTTTAATGGTGGAAAGTATTTTTATAGTTGTGTTAATTCTTACTGCGGTTTAGTA
Organism: Muraenolepis orangiensis; assembly: GCA_027704905.1. Lineage (NCBI taxonomy): Eukaryota > Metazoa > Chordata > Actinopteri > Gadiformes > Muraenolepididae > Muraenolepis > Muraenolepis orangiensis. The sequence goes on from JANIIK010001902.1 coordinate 59,280, forward strand.
ATATGTTCCCTCCGTTTAGTAATCCGATCCCTTGGTTTAGTAATAGGATCTCTCGGTTTAGTAATCCTATCCGTTGGTTTAGTAATCCAATCCCTCGGTTTAGTAATCCGATCCCTCGGTTTAGTAATCCGATCCCTCGGTTTAGTAATACGTTCCCTCGGTTTAGTAATACTTTCCCTCGGTTTAGTAATCCGATCACTCGGTTTAGTAATCCGATCCCTCGGTTTTGTAATCCGATCCCTCGGTTTTATTAATCCCACGACCCATGACCCCTGAGCCCTACGAGCCAGAGATCGCACAGATTGATGTTACTCTGCAAGGAATCTCCACCGCACAGCATGCAATGAGCAGCACTTCTTTGCAGTAAGTCAATTTAGGGCAATTAAGGACATATTTTATGACAGTGAAATCAGTGAGTTGCCTTCACACTCACACACAGTTTATTAACCAAGCCACGTGTCGTCGTCACGATCGTTAAGTAGCTAGCTAACGTTAACATATCAAACACTTAACGTTAGCACGGTGCTACTGTGCCAACTACTTCCTGCGGGCTAACTTGACATACTAACTTCTTATGTGTTGATAGAATGGACCGGTTCATAACCTTTCTCACAGAACAACGGAGGCTAGACGAGACGGCTGTCTCCACCTTCATCAAGGACAAGGTATGTAGACTAATAGCTAGTTCACATATGTAATGTGTATAATATACACATTACATATATTAATACACTGTATATAGTTTAAATAGCCTATGTCCTGTATGTGGTTTAAGCTAAAGCCTTGATTCTGGTGATGAGCGCTACAGGTCAATAGTCATGCCTGATGTGGCCCTCTATTATAGGGCTATAGTTCTATGGAGCCTAACCCTTGTCCTGGAAACAGCTGGAGCTATAACCTTGTTGGATTGTTAATGTCGGGGGTCGTCTCGGGTACAATGATGGTGTGTTTTGGTTTTGGAATGATGATGTGTAATATACAGTATGTGTTTGGGAGGAGCATTCTGAATAGGACCTATTTAAAACATCTGTGTATGAAGGTCTATTACCATTATTATTTCAGTACAGAATATACTTAGCTGAAATGTGATTTGATTTAGAAACTAGATTTTAAAAACTGGTTTTTAGTTAGCCTATTATTTAAGTAGGCTAAATGGCGAAAACCGGAAGCTTGTGTTTGCTTAGACTTACTAGGATCACACAGCTGACCACAAGTGGGTTGTGGTAATTTACTGGTTCATGGACATGTGTCAATAACAACACCGCCATACTTAATAGGCACTGACATCAGTTCATCTTTCTCCTTGTTTGTGTTTCTCTCCAGGCTTAGATGTTAGAATGAGGATGAATCAACGACCTCCACGCTAACCTCTCCTCAGCTGTCATCTGTCCTCCTCACATGGATGAGCTGAGTTAATATAAATATACTTTAACTTGGGCCAGAAATACAAGGAGATTCTCCATGTTTTGACAGGATTGTTCTCCGCTTGAAAACTCTCAAACGAATCCTGAAGAAGAACGGGCCGTTTCGCCAAAAAAACACTTTGAGGATATAACAGAAGCTATTCAGTTCATAAGGGAGGAGCTCCGAGGCTCTGGGGCTCTGCGTGGCTACAGGTGGATGTACACTAAATGCAAAGATAGGGGATCGCATGGACGTAAAGAAGAGGGCACAGAAACCCGAAGAAGTAGAAGATTGAACAGACAAGCGTACTTTTCCAAAGGGCCCAATTTAGTATTTAGTATTTAGTATTTAGTATGGCCTGTTGATTCATATGAGAAATGAGAGGCATTGGGTCTATGCATCCATGGAGCCAGAGGGGATCTCCAGAAGAACACTCTGGTTGAATGATGACTGAACCAGACCTGAGCCCACAGTTAGTGGAGGTGATTTATACAGTAGAGACAGTAGAGGAGCTAGGTGGATGCTCTGGTTGAATGATGACTGAACCAGACCTGAGCCCACAGTTAGAGGAGGTGATTTATACAGTAGAGACAGTAGAGGAGCTAGGTGGATGCTCTGGTTGAATGATGACTGAACCTGACCTGAGCCCACAGTTAGAGGAGGTGATTTATACAGTAGAGACAGTAGAGGAGCTAGGTGGATGCTCTGGTTGAATGATGACTGAACCAGACCTGAGCCCACAGTTAGAGGAGGTGATTTATACAGTAGAGACAGTAGAGGAGCTAGGTGGATGCTCTGGTTGAATGATGACTGAACCTGACCTGAGCCCACAGTTAGAGGAGGTGATTTATACAGTAGAGACAGTAGAGGAGCTAGGTGGATGCTCTGGTTGAATGATGACTGAACCAGACCTGAGCCCACAGTTAGAGTGTAATGTAAATGTAAATGTAAATGGAGAGGAGGTGATTTATACAGTAGAGACAGTAGAGGAGCTAGGTGGATGCTCTGGTTGAATGATGACTGAACCAGACCTGAGCCCACAGTTAGTGGAGGTGATTTATACAGTAGAGACAGTAGAGGAGCTAGGTGGATGCTCTGGTTGAATGATGACTGAACCAGACCTGAGCCCACAGTTAGAGGAGGTGATTTATACAGTAGAGACAGTAGAGGAGCTAGGTGGATGCTCTGGTTGAATGATGACTGAACCTGACCTGAGCCCACAGTTAGAGGAGGTGATTTATACAGTAGAGACAGTAGAGGAGCTAGGTGGATGCTCTGGTTGAATGATGACTGAACCAGACCTGAGCCCACAGTTAGTGGAGGTGATTTATACAGTAGAGACAGTAGAGGAGCTAGGTGGATGCTCTGGTTGAATGATGACTGAACCAGACCTGAGCCCACAGTTAGTGGAGGTGATTTATACAGTAGAGACAGTAGAGGAGCTAGGTGGATGCTCTGGTTGAATGATGACTGAACCAGACCTGAGCCCACAGTTAGAGGAGGTGATTTATACAGTAGAGACAGTAGAGGAGCTAGGTGGATGCTCTGGTTGAATGATGACTGAACCTGACCTGAGCCCACAGTTAGTGGAGGTGATTTATACAGTAGAGACAGTAGAGGAGCTAGGTGGATGCTCTGGTTGAATGATGACTGAACCAGACCTGAGCCCACAGTTAGAGGAGGTGATTTATACAGTAGAGACAGTAGAGGAGCTAGGTGGATGCTCTGGTTGAATGATGACTGAACCAGACCTGAGCCCACAGTTAGAGGAGGTGATTTATACAGTAGAGACAGTAGAGGAGCTAGGTGGATGCGCCCGTATCCTGAGGACAGATAAGGGGACAGAAAACAGCACAATACGGTATTTGCAACAGTACCTACGTGTCAATGATGTTGATGCTCATGGGGGTGACAGAAGCTTTATTCATGGCTAAAGCACAAGCAATCAAAGAATAGAGAGCTGGTGCTGGAGCTTCTTAAAGAGTGTATGGAGTTTGGGCTCCAACATCTACACAGGCTTAAAGATGAAGGTGAGTTGGATGACTGTGGCATCAACAATAGATGGTGTGACTTGTGACATAAATACAACAATAACTATGATTTTGTCATTTCCTGTTTACTGTTTTCACCTCGAACAATTGGATTCAACTAAGGAGACCTGGAACAGCCAGATTGGTCCATCAAGTAATGAACATGTTCCCCGTGGTCGGCCTGGCGTCATGGGTTCCATACCTGAACTATATGGAACAGCCATCTGATTGGTCCATCAAGGAATGAACATGTTCCCCGTGGTCGGCTTGGTGTCATGTGTTCCATACCTGAACTATATGGAACAGCCATCTGATTGGTCCATCAAGTAATGAACATGTTCCCCGTGGTCGGCCTGGTGTCATGGGTTCCATACCTGAACTATATGGAACAGCCATCTGATTGGTCCATCAAGTAATGAACATGTTCCCCGTGGTCGGCCTGGTGTCATGGGTTCCATACCTGCACTATATGGAACAGCCATCTGATTGGTCCATCAAGGAATGAACATATTCCCCGTGGTCGGCCTGGTGTCATGTGTTCCATACCTGAACTATATGGAACAGGCGACCATTTGTGTCAGGTGTCGGAGGAAGATTGTACCAGCTGTGAAGCTGACCGTATCCACCGCCGTCACATAGCTTGTGATGAGGAGGTATTCACCCTGTGCACCTTCATGATGGCACAAAACAATCTGCATGTTCCTGTGGATGCATTCATGGCAATTAACCTCTACATTTCCCTGAGAGAAGAGTTGACTACACTAAACATTGAGAGATAGAGGTAGCGAAGGAAAGACTAGGGCCGCCCACTTGTATGTTTGTATCATGTTTATCATTTCTGCTTTGCTTGTGAATTTGTGTCATTTTCAATTTATAGAATTCAAATCCGGGTCAACTGCTTGGAAGGCATCTATGCTCATCACTACACCACCAATGCTTCTCATTTTGAAGAAAAATGCAATTGATAATTGAATTCATGAATTCAAGTTAAAAAAAATGGTAACTATGAAGTTATTTTATTAATTGCTATGTTAACCAAAGGGTTCCATGTTAATCAAAGGGTTCCATGTTAATCAAAGGGTTCTATGATGTAATGGTTAGCACTCTGGACTCTGAATCCAGCTATCCACGTTCAAGTCTCGGTGGAACCTTGTTTGCTGTGGCTCTTTATCAATAACTGAACTGTTTTTCAGCGGTGAAAGGGTGTTTTCCAGAGCACATTCAATCAGTATTGAATATTGTGCACAGATCTGCAAACTCTGAAAAGATGAGGTGTCCGAGCGGTTACGGCGATGGACCGCTAATCCATTGTGCTCTGCACTTGTGGGTTTGAATCACATCAGTTCAAGTTGTTGTTACAGCTCAGAATGACTAGTTTTTTTAAATTTGATGTCTAAAATCTTCAGCACAGGAATGGATCCAAGGTATACCTCTTTAGAGTCAGAAATTATATTATGAACGATAAGTAAGTAGACATCAAAGCATTGGCTGGGAATCGAACCCTGGCCAACTGCTTGGAAGGCAGCTATGCTCACCTCTATACCACCAATGCTTCGGATTGTAAAGAAAAATACTATTGATAATTGAATAACTGAACTGTTTTTCAGTGGTAAAGGGTGTTTTCCAGAGCACATTCAATACAGTATTGAATATTGTGCACAGATCTGCAAACTCTGGAGAGATGAGGTGGCCGAGTGGTTAAGGCGATGGACTGCTAATCCATTGTGCTCTGCACGCGTGGGTTTGAATCCCATCCTCATTGTTTCAAATCATTTTTTTTTTGCCAATGTCAGAATGACATTGGCTGGGAATAAACTGCTTGGAAGGCAGCTATTCTCGCACTATACTGTAGTATATTTTTATACACTAAGTATAAAACTAAAACACTATCTGTGATACTGTATGCGTTGTAAGGGCCATGCGTGTTGAGGTGACCAAAAGGCGTTGCCAGGAATGCATCCCCCTGGGGTTGCCAGAGATGCGACCAGCAGATATGGCCAGGAATACGACCCTCCCCCGGGGGTTTGAGCCATAAACTTGTGACGTGACGATGAAGACACCGTGACCAACCAGAGTGCTGGTTGTACCTCTCAGACCAATAGTATTAAGTTGATGTTTGTTACTTTGACCACTAGGAGTAGTGGATGTTTGTGATAATACTTTCTATATAATGTTTGGTAAAGGAGCGCGTCTCCAGTCTGCGAATTGGCACGGCAGGCTCCATCTCGCTGCAGCAGATGCTTTCATTTGATGCTTTGTTCAATAAACACCTTGAACTTAGTATCCAGACCTCTGAGAAAGATTCTTATTCCACCGAGTAGAAATTATACTACACTTTACACCACTACTACAAAAAAAAAGCGATCTTTTAAAAACGTATTAAAGTGTTTAGACAACAGTTTAATGTGGTTGTAATGTTCCTATGTGTTTATATATCCCCATCTATATTCTACTACTACCACTACTACTACAAAAAAACGATCTTTTAAAAACGTATTAAAGTGTTTAAACAACAGTTTAAAGTGATTGTAATGTTACTATATGTGTATATATCTCTATCTATATGAGTGATGGGGTAGCGTAGGGCTTGATATAAACATATAATACACATCTACGTTTGCCCTGAAGTGACGTCATCGCGTGGCCCCGCCCCCCATGACGTCACAAAGCTTAGCGGAGCATAAAAGGCAAGACGCGACGCGGAGATAACAGTTCCTCTTTGAGACGCGACAAGGAGAGAACAGTTGAAAGGACACCAGCCTTTGTCCAACTAAGCGGTGGACAGCGTTCTAAGGTGAGTAGTGAGTGTTGACCAAGGGCTTCAAAGAGTTAGTTCTGCACCAGGGAGCCTGTTCCAACGGACACACTTTGATGGTGGACCATTGTTAAGTTCATGTAGTGTTAGATGTGTATTATATGTTTATATCAAGCCCTACGCTACTCCATCACTCATATAGGTAGAGATATATACACATATAGGGACATTAGAACCACTTTAAACTGTTGTCTAAACACTTTAATACGTTTTTAAAAGATTGGTTGTTTTTTTTGTAGTAGTGATAGTAGTACAATGTGGATGGGGATATATACACATATAGGAACATTAGAACCACTTTAAACTGTTGTCTAAACACTTTAATATGTTTTTAAAAGATCGTTTTTTTTAGTAGTAGTAGTAGTAGTAGTAGTTATAGTAGTAGTAGTAGTAGTATTCGAGTAGTAGTAGTAGTAGTAGTAATAATAGTTGTTAGTGGTGGTAGTGGTAGTGGATTGTAGTAGTAGTAGTAGCTGTGAGTAGTAGTAGTAGTAGTATTAATATTAGTAGTAGTAGTAGTAGTAGTAAATAAAGTTATCTTGAATAAGTAGTAGTAGTGGTAGTAAAAGTAGTAGTAATATTAGTAGTAGTTGTAATAGTAGTAGTTGTAGTAGTAGTAGTAGTAGTAGTGGAATAGTAGTAGTAGTAGTAGTAGTAGTAGTAGTAGTAGTATAAGTAGTGGATGGTAGTAGTAGTAGTAGTATTATAAGTTGTAGTAGTAGTAGTCATTAGAAGATGTAGTAGTAGTAGTAGTAGTAGTAGTAGTGTTAGTAGTAGTATTAGTAGTACTACTACTCTCTCTCTCTCTCTCTCTCTCTCTCTCTCTCTCTCTCTCACTGTCTTACTCTCTCTCTCCCCCTTCTCTCTCTCTCTTTACAGTGCACTTTAATACGTTTAAAAAAAAGGTGGTTTTCTAACTTGATTCAACAATGTGTTCTAGGAATGGCCTCTGCTAAATCTTCCTGGTCTGAGGAGAACTTTTCCTGTTCCGTCTGTCAGGATGTGTTCAAGAGTCCAGTTTCCACACCATGTGGACACAACTTCTGTAGAGCCTGTATCACCACGTTCTGGGAGGACCAGGTCCAGTTCAAATGTCCTGTTTGTAACGAGCTGTTCCACACAAGACCCGATCTACGGGTCAATACCCTCTTATCGGAGATGGCGGACGAGTTTAGACGGTCCGTACCGGCCAAAGAGCAGCCTTGTGTTGAACCAAGAGAAGTTCCCTGTGACGTCTGTACCGGGACCCAGCTGAAGGCTGTCAAGTCCTGCCTAGTGTGTCAGAGCTCCTTCTGCCACTCCCACCTGGAGCCACATCAGAGAGTCGCAGGCCTGAAGAAACATAAGCTGGTCGAGCCTCAGGACCGTCTGGATGACAGGATGTGTAAGAAACACAATTATCAACTTCTGGAGCTCTTCTGCCAGACTGAACAGGTGTGTGTGTGTCAGTTCTGTACAGAGGGGGACCACAGGTCCCATCCTTTTGTACCTCTGAAGGAGGAATATGAGCTGAAGAAGGCCCAGCTGGGGAAGATAGAGTCTGAAGATCAGCAGATGATCCAGGAGAGACAAGGAAAGGTTCAGGAGATCAAAGACGCAGTAACTCGCAGCAAAGAAGATGCAGACCGAGAGCTAGCCAATGGTGACCAGGTCCTCGACGCACTGATGAGCTGCGTTAAAAAGTGTCGGCATGATCACAAACAAACAGTTCAAGAGAAACTAAAATCCATAGAGAAACACGCTGAAGGCCTCATCAAAGAGCTGGAGAAGGAAGTTAAAGATCTGACCAATAGGAGCTCAGAGGTGAAGCAGCTCTCACACACTGAAGACCACCTCCACTTCCTCCAGAGCTTCAGATCCCTGAAGAATCCTCCAAACACCAGGGACTGGACCAAATTGGAGCTCTCTCCTCCTCCGTCATACGTAGGGTTCTTGAGGAGATCCCTGGATCAGCTGAAGGAGACACTGGACATGGAGATTAAGAAGCTGCCTGTCCTGAAACCAGCTGTAAAGAAGTGCATGGAGATGAAGAAGCTGCCTGTCCTGAAACCAGCTGTAAAGAAGTGCATGGAGATGAAGAAGCTGCCTGACCTGGAACCAGCTGTAAAGAAGTGCATGGAGATGAAGAAGCTGCCTGTCCTGAAACCAGCTGTAAAGAAGTGCATGGAGATGAACAAGCTGCCTGACCTGAAACCAGCTGTAAAGAAGTGCATGGAGATGAAGAAGCTGCCTGACCTGAGGTCGACTCTAAAGAAGTGTAAGTGTCTGTTTAGTTTGAGTCATCACAACAACACACTAACTCCTCAGATTCAAAGTCCATCCACACAGCAGGAGGTGACGTCCTACTGGGAATGAACATGATGGTGGACATCAACTACATCATCTGATAAGATACATGATGTCCACCATCATGTATCTTTTCAATATATTAATATATTGATAAGATACATGATGGCTGACATCAAGTATCTTATCAATATTAATATATTGATAAGATACTTGAAGTCAGCCATCATGTATCTTATCAATGTATTAATATATTTATATTTTAATATCTTGATAAGATACTTGAAGTCAGCCATCATGTATCTTATCAATATATTAATATATTGATAAGATACATGATGGTGGACTAGGAAACTAGGTCAAAGGAAACAATTTCCTAGGAAACTAGGTATTAGGAAACTAGGTCATAAGCAACTAGGTCCAAGGAATCAAGGAACTAGGAAACTAGGAACTTGAGGAAACAAGGAGCTACAAAACTAGGTGCTAGGAAACTAGGTCCTATGAAACTAGGTTATAAGCAACTAGGTCCAAGGGAACTAGGAAACTAGGTCCTAGGAAACAAGGTCCTAGGAAGCAAGGAATCTAGTTCCAAGGAAACAAGGAACTAGTAAACAAGGAACTAGGAAACTAGGTCCTAGGGAACTAGGAAACGTGGTCCTAGGAAACAAGGCACTAGGAAGCAAGGAATCTAGGAACTAGGAAACTAGGTCCTAGGAAACAAGGTATGAGGAAGCTAGGAAACTAGGTGCTAAGAAACTGGATTCTAGGAAACAGGAAACTAAGAAATTTGAAACTAGGAATTAGGTAACTAGGTGCTAGGAAACTAGGAAATAGGAAACTAGGAATTAGGTAACTAGGTGCTAGGAAACCAGGAACTAGAAAACTAGGGTGTAGGAATCTAGGTAATAGGAAACTAGGAAATAGGAAACTAAGTCCTAGGAAAGTAGAAACTAGGAAACTAGGTCCTTGGAAACTATCAACTGCTAATGTTTAATGATGTCCTATCTATAAATCAAGAGAGTACTTTCCAATCAAGTACTTTTTCTTCCTCAGTGGTTATTCACGGCTCCACCCATTTCTAAAGGGTTTATTGAACTGACTCCAAACGGCTCATATCTTGATGACCTCATCAGGAGTGTTTCTGTGTAGACTCATCATGTCTTTGGTTCTCTCTCCCATCAGATGAGTGTGAACTCACACTAGACCCAAACACAGCCCACAGAAGACTCTCTCTGTCTGAGGACAACAGGAAGGTGACGAGGGTTAGAGAGGAGGAGTCGTATCCTGATCACCTGGAGAGATTTGACTACTGTCCCCAGGTGTTGTGTAGAGAGGGTCTGACTGACCGCTGTTACTGGGAGGTGGAGATGGAAGGAGGAGATGTTGATATAGGAGTGACATACAGAGGAATCAATAGGAAAGGACTGGGTGGTGACAGCGTGCTTGGATTCAACAACAAGTCCTGGAGTCTTTATTGTTATGATGATCGTTACTTTGTCTATTACAACGGTAGTAGAACAGCCATAGATCTCCGCCCCTCTAACAGAGTAGGAGTGTATGTGGACCGGCCTGCTGGCTCTCTCTCCTTCTACAGAGTGTCCCCAGATGGAGGAGGGTCCTCAGACACACTGACACTCATCCACACCTTCCAGTCCACATTCACCCAGGAGGACCTCCTCCCTGGGTTTAGGTTAGGGGATTATGGTTCCTCAGTGTCTCTGTGTCGCTTGTAGCAACACACATTGACAAGCAGGCACACATGCACGCACACACACACACACACACACACACGCACACGCACACATAGAGAAGTACACAAACACATAGAAACACACACATACACATGCGCACACACGCAATATTCGGTGTATTTTTCATTTAAAAAAGGCTCTGATATGACTTTCTAACACGGATCCTGATTGATATTCTGTTCATTCATAATATTGGGATCAATATTTGTGAATATTGATTTCCTTGTGTTGGGAGCTGATAAAGTGAATATTGATTTCCTTGTGCTGGGAACAACTTAGCAGCACAGCTTGTTCATTTATTAAAGATATGTTCTCCTGTACCTGCTCCTCAATGACCCCTAATCCCTACCTGCTCCTTAATGACCCCTAACCCCTACCTGCTCCTCAATGACCCCTAACCCCTACCTGCTCCTTAATGACCCCTAACCCCTACCTGCTCCTTAATGACATCTGACCCCTACCTGCTCCTTAATGACCTCTGACCCCTACCTGCTCCTTCATTCAAGGTTCAAGATTCAAGATTTTGATTTGCCATATGCAACAAGTATAATTGAATGCTTACTCCCCATTCCCTCCTGCAGTTTGAGTTTATACTTCAATTTAACACAATATACTATACTATGTACTATACTTACACTGTACTATAACAATACTGTACACAATTAAAATAATAATAAAAATTACTATAAAGTGACTGATGGAGTGTGTGAATTGTGCAAAAAAGCATTTTAAAGTGCCAGTAGTGCAGCAGCATCATGAATTCAGTGCAGAACAGTGCAGTAACTGTAATGAGTCCAGCAAAGTATGACAGTGTAATGTTAATGACAATGTTATGATAGTGGCAGCACTCCTAGCAGTTCAGTAGGTCACTGCCTGTGGATCAAACTATCCTTGAACCTGGTAGTCCTTGTACGGAAACTGCGGAACCGACGACCGGACGGTAGGGGGAGAAGAGATGGAGCCCAGGGTGGTTGGGAACCTCCCAGGCATAACAGGTATAACAGGCAACTGTAAACACATTCAACCGCCCTCTTTAAGATGAATCCAGTGACAAACTGAATATGCTCTGTGGGGTTAAGTTAACGTTACATTTGGTTATGGATGAGAGAAGTGGGAAAAGCTGTGACTCCTGGAAACGCTTAACGTTAGTAGTGTCCAACTCAACAGCGTACTGACCAGCAGTAGTGTCCTTTATCCTGACTCTGGTGAAGACTAATCTAAAGTCAATGATTAGAACCACTTATTGTTAGAAAAGTAAAAACTAAATAACGGTACAACTGCATCTGATCGTACATACAAATCGTAGCTTAAAAAAAAGGTACAAAAAAGGCTGTTCGTTCTCCAGGCGAGGGTCAAAGCACGGAGGATCAATAGACAGAACACAATGAGCTTAACTTGATACCAACGTGGTGCTTTTGGAAAAATCGGGGTGATAATCCAGCATTGAGTAACACAACAGACATGGCTTGAATACAGCTTGGTCAATGAGGAGCGATTGACAACAGGTGAGTTCAGTGTGAAACGGCTGACAGGGAAAACACGGAGTGGCATCGTGGAACGGAGTCCGGTGACATCGCGGATCCAGGAAGCCAGTGGAAATCCAGGACTAGGAGCGTGAAGATCTGGGTCGGACCGTGACAAGAACTTCCTCAAACATGACTAGAAATTAGCCATCTGCGTTTTGATTGGACCAGGGCCCTTGCGCCCTGTATTAACAAGCTGCCACTGATATAAACACATCAATCTGATTCAATGTAGGTTTAAAGCCAAGTCAATTCACACATACAAGGAATTTGCATCCATTTAAAGTCAGTACTACTTGAGTATTATTAAGAAAATAACACTACTTTTGAGACTCTTTTATACCATAAAAAATACATAAAATAAATACGTTTATTCTCCAATAATGTTTTTGAAAGTATACTATGTTTACAGGAGTTATTGAACGTATATTTACAGAATACAATTAATATGATTGGGTTGAGTACACGGTGGTGTTTGCCTCATGTTGAACGTTTTTTAAACACATTTCTATTGAAGTCTACTTCAACCCACACATGATACTATTGAAGGCATCAGAAGGAGGTAGAATTACATTTACATTACATTTACATTTACATTTACACGTTCCATGTGGATTACATAGAATCCACATGGAACGTGTCATGTTCTAGCCAATCTAAAGCAGCCCAATGGGTTGTTTTGATGGGCAGAGGTCCACCCAAGAAGAGCTTTGAAAAGTCCTTGGAGCCCAAAGGAAGTGAAGGCTTCTGAATGCAGGAGCATCTCAATGAAGTCCTGTTGGATTTGACTTCTCTTTCTGCACTAAATGGGACTTGATTTCCAACTTTTTTATTCTATTGAATTCTATATGTGAATATACATATATATATATATAAATATATATATATATATATATATATATATATATATATGCATTTGTATGTGTACGTTGATGTGAATATATGTATGTATTGGTATCAATACATACATACATAAAAGTAAAAGGGTTAGTAAAAAAGCTATATAAAGACCTATCTTTTTATAGATATAGAGATAAATAGATACAGTGTGTATATAGATATATACATAGAGATATACGTATATAGAGATAAATAGATACAGTGTATATATATATATAGATATATATATATAGAGAGAGATATATATAGAGATAAATAGATACAGTGTATGTATAAATAGATATATATATAGAGATATATATAGAGATAAATCGATACAGTGTATGTATAGATAGAGATAGATATATATAGAGATATATATAGAGATAAATAGATACAGTGTGTATATATATCTATATATAGATATATATAGATATATATAGAGATAAATAGATACAGTGTATATATATACATATGTGACGTGTGGAAGTGGGTTACCTGCCAGCTCCTGGGTCACGTGACAGGAAGTTGGCGCCGCCCTGTACTTCCGTGTTCTGGGTATTTAAATGACTCACCGGCTAACGCAGGTTGAACTGATTGCCCTTGGGGGTTTGTGATTGCCGGCGGTGAAGGACGTAGTCGGTAAGCAGGATAACGTTCTAATTATTTATCTTTTATAGCTTGATGCACCGTATCTCCATGTTTTATATCTAGTCCAGGATCCTGTCGCTTCACAGTCCTCACTAGTGTTGTGCTTTGTGCTTAAGCTGGAGCAAGAGGGACGGACTGGCAACACATGTGTCCAGTGTTTTAACTGGGTAAAACATGTTTATTAAAGGAAAACCGTTTGTTTGGGTAAAAGGGAAATGTATATGAATTGTTGTGTAGTAAATCTAAATGTGTTTGTGTATGAGATAGGAAGTTTATGTATGCTTCCTTTGTTTCAGGCATCTCTTGAAATCACTGTTTTTCCCATACTAAATGGTTATTGTGACAACGCATACCGCTTAGATCACTAGTTAGACGGGACATTATTCTGTGTGCTTTGTGTGCATTGTGCTGCGTGTCTTATGTGTGCATTGGGCTGCGTGTCTTATGTGTGCGTTGTGCTGCGTGTCTCATGTGTGCATTGGGCTGCGTGTCTCATGTGTGCATTGTGCTGCGTGTCTCATGTGTGCATTGGGCTGCGTGTCTCATGTGTGCATTGTGCTGCGTGTCTCATGTGTGCATTGGGCTGCGTGTCTCAAGTGTGCATTGGGCTGCCTGTCTTATGTGTGCATTGGGCTGCGTGTCTTATGTGTGCATTGGGCTGCTTGTCTTATGTGTGCATTGGGCTGCCTGTCTTATGTGTGCGTTGTGCTGCGTGTCTCATGTGTGCATTGGGCTGCATGTCTCATGTGTGCTTTGGGCTGCGTGTCTTATGTGTGCATTGGGCTGCATGTCTCATGTGTGCTTTGGGCTGCGTGTCTTATGTGTGCATTGTGCTGCGTGTCTCATGTGTGCATTGGGCTGCATGTCTCATGTGTGCATTGGGCTGCGTGTCTCATGTGTGCATTGTGCTGTGTGTCTCATGTGTGCATTGGGCTGCGTGTCTCATGTGTGCATTGTGCTGCGTGTCTTATGTGTGCGTTGTGCTGCGTGTCTCATGTGTGCATTGTGCTGCGTGTCTCATGTGTGCATTGGGCTGCGTGTCTCATGTGTGTGTTGTGCTGTGTGTCTCATGTGTGCATTGTGCTGCGTGTCTCATGTGTGCATTGTGCTGCGTGTCTCATGTGTGCATTGGGCTGCGTGTCTCATGTGTGCATTGGGCTGCGTGTCTTATGTGTGCGTTGTGCTGCGTGTCTCATGTGTGCATTGTGCTGCGTGTCTCATGTGTGCATTGGGCTGTGTGTCTCATGTGTGCATTGTGCTGCGTGTCTCATGTGTGCATTGTGCTGCGTGTCTCATGTGTGCATTGGGCTGCGTGTCTCATGTGTGCATTGGGCTGCGTGTCTCATGTGTGCATTGTGCTGCGTGTCTCATGTGTGCATTGGGCTGCATGTCTCATGTGTGCATTGGGCTGCATGTCTCATGTGTGCATTGTGCTGCGTGTCTCATGTGTGCATTGTGCTGCGTGTCTCATGTGTGCATTGGGCTGCGTGTCTCATGTGTGCATTGGGCTGCGTGTCTCATGTGTGCATTGTGCTGCGTGTCTCATGTGTGCATTGGGCTGCGTGTCTTATGTGTGCATTGTGCTGCGTGTCTCATGTGTGCATTGTGCTGCGTGTCTCATGTGTGCGTTGGGCTGCGTGTCTCATGTGTGCATTGGGCTGCGTGTCTTATGTGTGCATTGTGCTGCGTGTCTCATGTGTGCATTGTGCTGCGTGTCTTATGTGTGCGTTGTGCTGCGTGTCTCATGTGTGCATTGGGCTGCGTGTCTTATGTGTGCATTGTGCTGCGTGTCTCATGTGTGCATTGTGCTGCGTGTCTTATGTGTGCGTTGTGCTGCGTGTCTCATGTGTGCGTTGTGCTGCGTGTCTCATGTGTGCGTTGGGCTGCGTGTCTCATGTGTGCATTGTGCTGCATGTCTCATGTGTGCGTTGTTTGGTGTGTCTTTTGTTGAGTGCCCTCTTAGACGTGTGGCGCTCATCTTTGATGTATTTGTTTTGTCTTGTGGTTATTTTGAACGTGTTCAGTCTGTCCCGGTTACTGTGGGTGACAGGGGGCGTGGCCAAGGCGCGCACCAACGCTGGTGGTGCACCAACGCACCTGTCGGCAGTTGCAGATTAGGTTAATCCCCTCCCCTGGGGGTACATATACCCTGGGGTCCCTTTACTTCTGTGCTAGATCGTACGTTGTACTCCCTCGATGACACCGTACCAGCCTTCTGGTAAATATACTCGCCTGTCTCCTACCTGTCGGTACTCCGCTGATCGACCTCCCGGTATCCAGACCCCTGGCCTGTCCCCGATCACTCTATGGTTGTGTGTACTTTAATAAAGCCTCACGTTATCACTTCACTGGTCTTTGGTCTGCGTTCTGGGTCCTACCACCACTGCCCATTGTAACACAGTCCATGTGATTATGGGTGTGTGGTCTGTCACCTCTGTGCTGGGCCATGCCCATGTGGTTAATAGAACCCTGTGAGGTTAAAGCCATTTACTTTTGGTATACAGTCTTTTCCTCTCACTCATTCATTTGAACACCTTCTAGTGGGGAAACATTGGCTATATATATAGAATTCCTCACCAGCTCATATTAAGGGTTTGACTCCTCCTACACAGGAGGTCGCGCTGTATCAATAAAGTAAGCCCTGGGCTTGGGTCGGTCACATTAGTATCAATCCAAGAGCTCAATGTTCGTTTAAAGTGTTTACATTTCATTAGGTATCAATCCTAGAGCTTGATGTTCATTTAAAGTGTTTACATTTCATTAAGTATCAATCCTAGAGCTTGATGTTCATTTAAAGTGTTTATATTTCATTTAGTATCAATCCTACAGCTTGATGTTCATTAAATGTGTTTACATTTCATTAAGTATCAATCCTAGAGCTTGATGTTCATTTAAAGTGTTTACATTTCATTAAGTATCAATCCTAGAGCTTGATGTTCATTTAAAGTGTTTACATTTCATTAAGTATCAATCCTAGAGCTTGATGTTCATTTAAAGTATTTACATTTCATTAAGTATCAATCCTAGAGCTTGATGTTCATTTAAAGTGTTTACATTTCATTAAGTATCAATCCTAGAGCTTGATGTTCATTTAAAGTGTTTCCATTTCATTAAGTATCAATCCCAGAGCTTGTTCTTTCCAGTCATCTGGAGGCCAGCGGTCACTAAAGCCAAGCACTAAACTCCACAGTCATTGATGAGCCATTCTGTCCAATAGGAAGGACACAATCAGCTGTGACAGATGGAGATGGTCTCACATCAGGAAACATCAGTTATGTTCAAGACCCGTTTCAGTCCACCAGGATATCAGGGTCAGTCTGTGATACACAACTTCTCAGGTGATTAAATGTTTTGATTCTTAATAGACTTGTGATGTTTAAATGAATCGGCCCTGGATGTTAAAGCATGATGGTTAAGTGAGACTTCAGAGTCATGGAAGGCCTACATAGAAACATAGAGCTTATTTGGGGTCTAGGTGTTATGAATATTACGTGACATTAATATATCTTCAGTTATAATAACTTGTAGAGAGGTCCGCCTACTCCTAAAGGCACGTGACGCTGCTTTTAGGTCAGGCGATGCACTGGCTACTGTTTAGCCAGGGCTAATCTTAACCTAACACAAGCGAAGGGTTGAAGACCACTTCAATAACTCCGATCCCCGACGCATGTGGCAGGGCATCCAGGCCATCACGGATTATAAACCCTCCAACAACTCAACCCCCAACCACCGACCACCAGCCCCTCCCCCTCTCCCCCGCAGACCACCAGCCCCTCCCCCACAGACCACCAGCCCCTCCCCCTCTCCCCCACAGACCACCAGCCCCTCTCCCTCTCCCCCACTGACCACCAGCCCCTCCCCCTCTCCCCCACAGACCACCAGCCCCTCCCCCTCTCCCCCACAGACCACCAACCCCTCCCCCTCTCCCCCACAGACCACCAGCCCGTCCCCCTCTCCCCGCTGACCACCAGCCCCTCCCCCTCTCCCCCACAGACCACCAGCCCCTCCCCCTCTCCCCCACTGACCACCAGCCCCTCCCCCTCTCCCACACAGACCACCAGCCCCTCCCCCTCTCCCCCACAGACCACCAGCCCCTCCCCCTCTCCCACACAGACGTGCGTGCGGCACTGAGCAGAACAAATGCTCATAAGGCAGCTGGTCCTGATGGCGCCCCCGGTGGCGTGCTCAGGAACTGCGCTGAGCAGCTGACCGAGGTCCTTACTGACATGTTCAACTTGTCACTAGCTCAGGCAGTTGTCCCCGTGTGCTTTAAAACCACCTCCATTGTGCCAGTGCCAAAACCCTCCTCTGCAGCGAGTCAGTCAGGTTAGACCATCTCACCTCCTCCACCCTCACCACCGTGTGTGTGTGTGTGTGTGCATGTATGTGCTCATGTATTGATATATAAGTGTGTGTGTGTGTGTGTGTGTGTGTGTGTGTGTGTGTGTGTGTGTGTGTGTGTGTGTGTGTGTGTGTGTGTGTGTGTGTGTGTGTGTGTGTGTGTGTGTGTGTGTGTGTGTGTGTGTGTGTGTGTGTGTGTGTGTGTGGTGTGTGTGTGTGTGTGTGTGTGTGTGTGTGTGTGTGTGTGTGTGTGTGTGTGTGTGTGTGTGTGTGTGTGTGTGTGGTGTGTGTGTGTGTGTGTGTGTGTGTGTGTGTGTGTGTGTGTGTGTGTGTGTGTGTGTGTGTGTGTGTGTGTGTGTGTGTGTGTGTGTGTGTGTGTGTGTGTGTGTGTGTGTGTGTGTGTGTGTGTGTGTACTTATATATGTGTATGTTTGTGTGTGTGTCTGTACACTGAATATGCATGTGTGTCTGTATTTATGTATGTGTGTGTGTGTGTGTGTGTGTGTGTGGCTGCCTATCCCTTTAAGAGAGAGCGGGTAGTGTTATACTAGTAGGGTCATGTAGGGCCAGGCTGCCTATCCCTTTAAGAGAGAGGGGGTAGTGTGATACTAGTAGGGTCATGTAGGGCCAGGCTGCCTATCCCTTTAAGAGAGAGGGGGTAGTGTTATACTAGTAGGGTCATGTAGGGCCAGGCTGCCTATCCCTTTAAGAGAGAGGGGGTAGTGTTATACTAGTAGGGTCATGTAGGGCCAGGCTGCCTATCCCTTTAAGAGAGAGGGGGTAGTGTGATACTAGTAGGGTCATGTAGGGCCAGGCTGCCTATCCCTTTAAGAGAGAGGGGGTAGTGTTATACTAGTAGGGTCATGTAGGGCAAGGCTGCCTATCCCTTTAAGAGAGAGGGGGTAGTGTTATACTAGTAGGGTCATGTAGGGCCAGGCTGCCTATCCCTTTAAGAGAGAGGGGGTAGTGTTATACTAGTAGGGTCATGTAGGGCCAGGCTGCCTATCCCTTTAAGAGAGAGGGGGTAGTGTTATACTAGTAGGGTCATGTAGGGCCAGGCTGCCTATCCCTTTAAGAGAGAGGGGGTAGTGTGATACTAGTAGGGTCATGTAGGGCCAGGCTGCCTATCCCTTTAAGAGAGAGGGGGTAGTGTTATACTAGTAGGGTCATGTAGGGCAAGGCTGCCTATCCCTTTAAGAGAGAGGGGGTAGTGTTATACTAGTAGGGTCATGTAGGGCCAGGCTGCCTATCCCTTTAAGAGAGAGGGGGTAGTGTTATACTAGTAGGGTCATGTAGGGCCAGGCTGCCTATCCCTTTAAGAGAGAGGGGGTAGTGTTATACTAGTAGGGTCATGTAGGGCCAGGCTGCGTCTGTGTGTGTCTGGAAGTGAACGGGAGTAGTATCAATGTACATCTGTCTAGAATAAGTTATCAGTCAATCAACCCTCTGGTTAGTAAACCCTGCCTGTGTGTTCATTAAGTGGTTATTGAACCTGAAGCCTGTGCTTGGGCCCTGGATCAATATCCCCTGTATTCCTCCACTACGGTCTGGGAGCAGGTCAGGAACGTTCAACAAATGCAACAGTTTCATTATTTAGTTATTTACTTACATATTGAGCTCTTAGTCAATTGTTCATTCATGTGTTCATTGTTCTTTATCTCAAAGGTTCACAGCGACCTCTGCTCTTAATCGATGACCCAATCCCTTCACGGTTCTTACTGGTATTTTAATATCTGTATATCGCTGTGTTCTGCTGCTCCCTGCTGGCGACACTAGAGCATTACAACACCACGCAGCTCTAATAATATCATATATATATTATATACAAGCAGTTATATACAGTGTGTATGGTGTAGGTTTTTGGACTGGTGCTCAACACACACAGACACACACAGACACACACACACACACACACACACACACACACACACACACTCACACACACACAGTAAGTGACCAGGGGCCGGTTGTTCAAAAGGTCGTTCCCCCCTCAGTCGTTACATTTTTGAATCGGTCGTTAAGTCTTAATCAGTCCTTAAATGTCCTAATCAGTCGTTAAGTCTTAATCAGTCCTTAAATGTCCTAATCAGTCGTTAAGTCTTAATCAGTCCTTAAATGTCCTAATCAGTCGTTAAGTCTTAATCATTCCTTAAATGTCCTAATCAGTCGTTAGTTAACCATTCGTTAACTGTGGGTTGTTCAAAGGGTGATTAGGCGAGTGGTTAACTAACCACTACTTAACCATTCGTTAAACAGTTATTAAGTATTAATATTAAGTATTTTCACCCATAATTCTTGAAACAACTTTCTGTATCTCCTCTTAACAACTCTAAAGATGCATGCTAATGCTAGTTAGCAGAAAGAGAAAAACTATATTTTTCCTTAGCAGAAGTTAATCTGTTAGAGAGTTGTTAGAGGAGAGCAGGGAAACACTCAATAGAGATTTTTTTTTTAGAGATTATATACTATGTATATATTTTTAATATAATAATTATTTCGATTTATGTGTTGTATATATGTTAATTGTTGTCTTTCTTGATTGTATCTTCTCTAGCGATGTTGATTCATATGCAATTCTATGATTCATGCAGCAAAAAGTTGGGTAAAAGCTAAACAAGAACCACTAGACATGTCTTAATCATAGTTTAATACACCTTCAGCCAGTGATTAAAGTTAACCACTGGTTAATCGCCTGAAGATGTTGACCACTAAATACCCTTTGAACAACCTAATTGAACCATGCATTAAAAGTGAGCCACTGATTAGCTGATTAAGGACTCGTTAAGAGTTAAACACCCTTCAACCAACCGGCCCCAGAAGAAGAGAGCCAACACAAGACTTAATGAAAGGTTTATTCAGGGTAGGTTTGTTGAACCGTATGTTAAAGATGTTTGGGTAACTGACAACTGATATATTGATAACCCCACACATGTGTAGCAGGACCACTGGTTCAGGTTCTGTCCCACACTCATCTCTAGGCCCTGAACTCACCATCACCTAAAGTAGGTCAACTCCTCCCCCAGAGCCAACCCCTAATTAACTCAGGGGGGTTTAAGGCCCTGTGGCATCATGGCAGCCTTTGGTTGGTTTGCTGCCTGCCTGTTGCCACATGGCCACCTTAAGGGGAGGTCAATTGTCAGATACTGGATGTCATGTTTGATCAGCAACTTAATATTCCTCATGTGCATCTTATAGTAGCACTGAATGACATCCATTAGTATTAGCCTACTGTCAGCTTGTATCCTGGTCCACCTGGTGTTCCTTTGGCCAAGTGTGATGCCTGAAGTTCCTGTTAACCTGGAGGGGTGTGTGTTGTTCCCCCCTGGCCCTGCTTAGTACTTTAATATCAATCATACTGAGTAGTGGTATGTTTATAATTACCTAAGTTAAAATATTTAAATGTGTACTTCTGTATTGTAAGCTAATGTACTATGTGTTTTTCCTACTAAGTGTATCAGCTGCTGTTTTGCTACGGTTAGGTTTTTGTTTCAATTTAGTTTTGCTGTCTTATATTTAGGATTTTAGTGTATTTTACTGCTCGTTGGGACCAACTGGATATTTTTGTTTTTCTCTTCCTCCTCCTCCCCCCCCCCCCTCTATCCTCCTCCCTCCTTCTCCTCCCTCACCCAAATCTTTCTTCCTCCTCCTCCTCCTCTCCCTCCCTCTATCCTCCTCCCTCTTCCCTCCTTCCCTCACCACCTCTCTCCCTCCTCCTCCCCACCTCTCTCCCTCCTCCTCCTCCCTCTCCCTCCCTCTATCCTCCTCCCTCCTTCTGCTCCCTCACCACCTCTCTCCCTCCCTCTATCCTCCTCCCTCTCCCTCCCTCCCTCTATCCTCCTCCCTCCTTCTGCTCCCTCACCACCTCTCTCCCTCCCTCTATCCTCCTCCCTCTCCCTCCCTCCCTCTATCCTCCTTCTCCTTCCTCACCACCTCTCTTCCTCCTCCTCTCCCACCCTCCCTCTATCCTCCTCCCTCCTTCTCCTCCCTCCCCCACATCTCTCCTCCTCACCCAAAGACAAACTCCAGCTCCCCAGAACTGTGTTGAAAGTCAAGCCTCAGTGAGGCGGCGTGTTGGGACTCAGAGTCTCCCTTGGGACAACAAGTGAGTCTCTGAGTCATTCAGTCACCGTGGTGACAGGATGAATACGCTTCATCAAACCTTGGATCAACCCTTCATTAAGTCTTGGGTTGGCTCTCTTCTTCTGGTCACTTCAAGATTCAACATGTTTTATGAGCCATTTTAAACCAGTTCAACAGAATGCTTCCTCCCCATTCCCTCCTGCAGTGTGTGTGTGTGTGTGTGTGTGTGTCTGTTAGAGAGAGAGATGTGTGTGTGTCTGTTAGAGCGTTGGGCCCTCCCCACTTCTCTCTCTCCTTCTCTTCTCTCCCCACCTCCCTGCCTCTATCCTCCTCCCTCCCTCCCTCAACACCTCTCTCCCTCCTCCTCCTCCTCCTCCCTCCCTCCCCACTTCTCTTCCTCTTCCTCCTCCTCCCTCCTTCTCCTTCTCCCTCCCTCCCTCACCACCTCTCTTCCTCCTAGAGATGTGTGTGTGTGTGTGAGTGTGTGTGTGTGAGTTTGTGTGAGATATGTGTGTGTCTGTGCTACAGAGAGGTGTGTGTGTGTGTTTAGAGATGTGTGTGTGTGTTGTAACAGAGAGATGTGTGTGTGTGTGTGTGTGTGTTGAGCACCAGTCCAAACACCTACACCACACACACACACCTGTGTCTCCTTTACCCTAATCATGTTGGCCTTAAGGTGGTGGATTCACGCCCCCTAGTGGTGCAATAACAGATATTAATAAAACATGGCTTTGATAAGCAGCCTCATATCTTAAGATGTATTAATCATTTATCAGACAGCTTCATACAAAGATACTGACAGTGAACACATGTAAGTGTGTGTGTATGTACATAAACGTGTGTGTGTGTGTGTGTGTGTGTGTGTGTGTGTGTGTGTGTGTGTGTGTGTGTGTGTGTGTGTGTGTGTGTGTGTGTGTGTGTGTGTGTGTGTGTGTGTGTGTGTGTGTGTGTGTGTGTGTGTGTGTGTGTCCAAGTCCAAGGCCAAACGCATCATAAAGACATTGCCCTACAGCCACGAACTGTACTCACTGTTACCGTCAGTCAGGCGATACCTCAGTATCAAGTGGTATCAAATAGACTCAGAGACAGCTTCCACAGTCAGGCCATCAGGCTGCTGAACAAGGGCCTATAGCATATAACAATGTATATTTTATTACATTGATTTATATATACATATTACTCTTTTTCTGTGCCGATATATTGCATTTTATAAATTGCATTTTTATTTTTACTTTTATTCTATTGTTTTTATTCTATTTTTATCATTTTTTTATAACTGCTGTCTGTTGTTGGGTTTTGCACATAATATTTTCACTCACTGCTTTATGCTTTTAAACTGTGAAGAGACAATAAACTTGACATGACGTGTGTGTGTGTGTGTGTGTGTGTGTGTGTGTGTGTGTGTGTGTTTCTATGAGTGTGTGTGTGTGTTTGCACTTCTATATATGTGTGGTCATGCATGTGTGTGTATTTCTATTGTGCTCATTGTGTCCAAGTGGTTGTACTTCCCTCCAGCTACAAGGCCGTCCTTGTTTAAAGACATCATCTTTTATCTGGACTCTACCAATGGTTTCACACGCCACACACGACATGAGAGACAGTAGGGTTCATGTTCTGTATTTATTAAGAGATATAGTCCTGAATAAGCACACCTATCAAATTAAACCAATCACATCCGTAGGGTATTTCCATATAACTGGACACAATGGGCTCTGGATCACAGGAAGATCATTATTAAAGAACACTATTCATATTGGAAGGTTTTCATGTAATGTTGTTTTATTCACCCTTTAAACCCGCAGCACGACTGTAATGACATGTAGATAATGTGTCCAGCTTTAATATAACTGCTTGTATATAATATATATATATGATATTATTAGAGCTGCGTGGTGTTGTAATGCTCTAGTGTCGCCAGCAGGGAGCAGCAGAACACAGCGATATACAGATATTAAAATAGAGTAAGAACCGTGAAGGGATTGGGTCATCGATTAAGAGCAGAGGTCGCTGTGAACCTTTGAGATAAAGAACAATGAACACATGAATGAACAATTGACTAAGAGCTCAATATGTAAGTAAATAACTAAATAATGAAACTGTTGCATGAACTAAACATCTAGACATCTCCACCTCAGCCTCCAGTGGTTACCTGTGTGTTTAACTGTGAGTGTGTGTGTGTGTGTGTGTGTGTGTGTGTGTGTGTGTGTGTGTGTGTGTGTGTGTGTGTGTGTGTGTGTGTGTGTGTGTGTGTGTGTGTGTGTGTGTGTGTGTGTGTGTGTGTGTGTGTGTGTGTGTGTGTGTGTGTGTGTGTGTGTGTGTGTCAGCATCATAAAATATATTGCCCACCCCAGCCACGAACTGTACTCACTGTTACCGTCAGTCAGGCGATACCTCAGTATCAAGTGGTATCAAATAGACTCAGAGACAGCTTCCACAGTCAGGCCATCAGGCTGCTGAACAAGGGTGTATAGCATATAACAATGTATATTTTATTACATTGATTTATATATACATATTACTGTTTTCTGTTCACTCACTGCTTTATACACTTTATATACTTAATAAACTTGACTTGACTTGACTTACCAGTCTATTCAATTCAACAGAGCTTTATTGGCATGGGAAGCACACATTCACATCACAAAAGTAACAAAGAACTACAAAAGCCTAAACCAAAAGAGTTAAACACTATCTATCTATCTATCTATCTATCTATCTATCTATCTATCTATCTATCTATCTATCTATCTATCTAGTACCAGTGTTTTTCACTACAGCACACCCTCTCTCTCTCTCTGTCACACACACACACTCCTCCTGTGGGTTTTTCCGTTGCTATAGTTTCACCGTTCTGTTGCTTGTGGTTTCCTGTGTGTGTGTGTGCCTGCATGTGTCTCTGTATGTGTGTGTGTGTGTGCTTACATCCAAACCAAGCCAATACAGGAACCCATTCTCACGTATAAACATATAAACACACACACACGCAGTCACACACACACACACACACACACATAGACACACGCAGGCACCGGCACACACACATAGACACACGCAGGCACACACACACACACACACACACACACACACACACACACACACACACACACACACACACACACACACACACACACACACACACACACACACACACACACACACACACACACACACACACACACACACACATACACACACACACACACACACACACACAGGCAGTATATCTCAGGAGGTAGAGCGGTCGCCTCACAACCGGCAGGTCGCTGGTTCGATCCCCGCCGGCTCCTCCTATCAAAAGCTGTGGAGGTGTCCTTGAGCAAGACCCCCTAACCCTAACTGCTCCTGACCTGCTGGCTGTCTCCTTGATGGCTGACTCCTCCGTTGGTGAGTGGATGAGTGGATGAATGGTGAATGTGAGGACTTGTAAAGAGCTTTGAGTAACCATTGGTTAGAAAAGAGCTCTATAAATGTCCATTTACCACTCACACACACAGGGAGAACTGGAACAAATGTGCCATTGGTTACAGTTGTGTGTAACAGTCGGTTGATGTGACAGACAGACAACCAGACAGACAGTTACAATGTACTGTAGATATATATATAAATATATATATATATATATATATAGTCACACACAGACAAGAGACAGAGCTTTAAAAGGAGAGTCAGAGGTCATTAGGAGCAGGTAGGGGTCAGAGGTCATTAGGAGCAGGTCGGGGTCAGAGGTCATTAAGGAGCATGTCATTACAGTCATTTAGCAGACGCTTTTATCCGAAGAGACTTACAATAGTGTGTTTCAACAATGGAAGGAAAGAGAACAACTCGTCACCAGAAGTCAAAAGTGCATTTCATTTCTAACACGTCTCCAATAACTGAACCAGCACTCAGGTAGAAGTACAATAATTCAGACTAAAGTGTAAGGGACAAAGTACAATAAGTTGGCAAACAATATGCAACAATATTGTAGTGTATGATTATACCCTTATTATAATCTAAACACTGTCTTATGGTCCTCTATACATAGCAGTAGATGGTGTAGTGTATGTTTATACCCTTATTATAATCTAAACACTGTCTTATGGTCCTCTATACATAGCAGTAGGTGGTGTAGTGTATGTTTATAGCCTTATTATAATCTAAACACTGTCTTATGGTCCTCTATACATAGCAGCAGATGGTGTAGTGTATGTTTATACCCTTATTATAATCTAAACTCTGTCTTATGGTCCTCTACACATAGCAGCAGATGGCTACATCATAATCTTCTGGTGAAGCTCAAGGCCCACTAGGTCATAGAGATTTGTTGAGATGTTCCAGTTATCGGCTAGTGTCCCTGTAGGCCCTTATAAGGGTACCTTTAGGGCCTTCAACGGTGTCCTATGGACGTACCGTGAGCCATAGCCGTAGGGAGTCGTGCCGTGGGGAACGTTTGACTGATAAGAATGAAGTGATGTCCAAGCCACGGAATGTGGGAGAACGTATATACTGGGTAAGAAGGAGAGG
The DNA here is from genome assembly GCA_027704905.1 of Muraenolepis orangiensis. NCBI lineage: Eukaryota > Metazoa > Chordata > Actinopteri > Gadiformes > Muraenolepididae > Muraenolepis > Muraenolepis orangiensis. The sequence goes on from JANIIK010001902.1 coordinate 85,543, forward strand.
ATCTTCAGTCTGACAATTGGCACGGCAGACTCCATCTTGCTGCAGTTGATTATTGTTATCCGGACCTCTGCAATTGATTCTTATCCATCCGAGTAGAAATTATTCTACAATGCTATTAGTATATTATATATATATATAGTATATTATATATATAGTATATTAGTATAGCCCTTAGTCAGAGTTACAGGGTGGCTTTACATCTGATGATGAAACCAGAATCACATCTGGTTCTCCTTCCAGTCCGTTTGGTCACTTATTGGATAGAGAGAAATGGGGCTTTGATTTAGTCAATGTATATACTCTTTAGTGTATTGTTATGATGGTTATTATGAATATTATTGATGGTTGTTGGTTATCGTTTCCATCCCCCTCTCTGTGTTAAGGTTATTTTTCGGCTTCGTCCCAAGCAGCAAAACAGGTTATTTGAAGCCAAACCAGGTTTGACTTGGGTTGTATTTTGGTGTTCAACAAACGCTCATCAAACCGGTTTCTTGACCCCAACAGAAGGAACTCTAAAAGTAACGTTTGTTAAACGTTCTAATCGGGTGTTGAACACAACGTTTAAAAACCAACGCATCTGACACCGATTCTGAATTCGGTGTCAACTTATACCAACTGTTACCAACCAGAACACAATGTGAATGACACGGTCTAAACAGGTGTGAAACCCACCGTTCAATAAGGATCGTATCGGAGACCTATTTCACACGTTTAACGGAGGTGCTGGTGTGGGGTCATTTAACACCCAATAGCGACGTGTTGGAAACGTTTCATAAACCTGTTTCCTCCACATGTGGACAGATGCTTAAGCAATGGCATGATGTCTAATGGACAGCACCAGGTCCATCTTGTGAGTTCTGATGAACAGATCACAGATGAACACTCTTGTTGGTGCAGATAGAATAGAACTAGAGGTGATCACACTGGGCTGTTGCAAAGGTGACTAAGGAGCATTTGGTTAGAAATGTTCTTTTAGAGTCTAAAGTTATTGTAGCTACCCAGTATAGACCTAGCTACACCGAGCTGACCGTGAAATAAGACATTCATCCATACAACACTTTAGATAAGATACATATTTACATTTGGACTGTTTGTTTTGGTAGTATTTAGTGTTTAGATAGTTAACGTTTGTTTTATCATCATCATAGTTTTATCATATCATGTTAGTTTTTATTATCTATCTTTAAGTCAGATAGATATTTAGTTGTATATCTATTGTGGATATTGTATTGTTGTATATATTGTGGGAGTGAGTATTAACGAATGACTGACATGATTTTGGGTTTGATTAAGCCAGTGATGAACCACCCTCCTCTTCATCACTAACCACCCTCCTCTCAATCACTCACCACCCTCCTCTTCATCACTCACCACCCTCCTCTTCATCACTAACCGCCCTCCTCTTCATCACTCATCTTCATCACTCAACACCCTCTTCATTACTCAACACCCTCCTCTTCATCACTCATCTTCATCACTTACCACCATCCTCTTCATCACTAACCACCCTCCTCTTCATCACTCACCACCCTCCTCTTCATCACTAACCACCCTCCTCTTCATCACTCATCTTCATCACTTACTCACCTCCTCTTCATCACTAACCACCCTCCTCTTCATCACTCACCACCCTCCTCTTCATCACTAACCACCCTCCTCTTCATCACTCAACACCCTCCTCTTCATCACTCAACACCCTCTTCTTCATCACTCACCAGCCTCCCCTTCATCACTCACCACCTTTCTTTTCATCACTCCTCTTCATCACCCACCACCCTCCTCTTCATCACCCACCACCCTCCTCTTCATCACTTACCACCCTCCTCTTCATCACTCCTCTTTATCACCCACTACCCTCCTCTTTATCACTCGCCACCCTCCTCTTTATCACTCAACACCCTCCTCTTCATCACTCACCACCCTCCTCTTCATCACTCACCACCCTCCTCTTCATCACTCACCACCCTCCTCTTCATCACCCACCACCCTCCTCTTCATCACTTACCACCCTCCTTTTCATCACCCACCACCCTCCTCTTCATCACTAATCTTCATCACTTACCACCCTCCTCTTCATCACTAACCACCATCCTCTTCATCACCCACCACCAACCTCTTCATCACTCACCACCCTCCTCTTCATCACTCACCACCCTCCTCTTCATCTCTCACCATTGGGCTCTTACTACACCAGAGGGCTTTACCATCACATTTAGCTCCTTTTGAAAAGGACAACACATCATGTTCACCTCACTTGATTATGGAACACAACGTCATGAACACCAATCCAACATCATACTTTAATAACACTTCAAAAAAGGATTTAAAGGAAACAATCCCATGTGATTAATAATGCTTCAAAGAATCAAAGGAAACAACATGAACATGTGATATTTAGCTGGTCAGACCATGAAAGAACATCCAATGCATGACTCCCTTTCAGCTCTGAGAACACATCTTCATCTCCACCACAAACATCATATTGAATACAACAGTCTTCTAGAACGTGTTAAAGAGAAAGTTCAACCATTTAAAACATTATATTGCATGAAGCAGTTTTTGCGAACCTTTTAAAAAGAAAAGTTCAGGAATTATTAGCGATCAAAATGAATAACAGTCAAAAGTTGAACAGTCTTTAAATCCCTGGGGTCCATCCGTGACCCAGTGGTAGGACCCATGGTGGTAGATCACCTCCTCTGACCCCTGACCTCTGAAACTGCTCTCTGGCCATTTGGGGCATTAAGGGAGAAACCCCCCCCCTCAACCCCCCCCTGTGTGTGTGTGTGTTTGTATAGTGTATACTATGTGTGTGTTTGTGTGTGTGTGTGTGTGTGTGTGTGTGTGTGTGTGTTGCTACAACGGACACAGAGACACTGAGGAACCATCCCACCCTAACCTAAACCCAGGGAGGAGGTCCTCCTGGGTGAATGTGGACTGGAAGGTGTGGATGAGTGTCAGTGTGTCTGAGGACCCTCCTCCATCTGGGGACACTCTGTAGAAGGAGAGAGAGCCAGCAGGTCGGTCCACATACACTCCTACTCTGTTAGAGGGGTGGAGATCTATGGCTGTTACACTACCGTTGTACTGGACAGAGTAACGATTATGATGACACTCAAGACTCCAGGACTTGTTGTTGAATCCAAGCCTGCTGTCACCCCGTCCTCTCCTTGTGATTCCTCTGTATGTCACTCCTATAACAACAAGTCCTTCCCTCTCCACCTCCCAGTAACAGCGGTCAGTCAGACCCTCTCTACACAACACCTGGGGACAGTAGTCAAATCTCTCTGGGTGATCAGGATACTTCTCCTCCTCTCTAACCCTCGTCACCTTCCTGTTGTCCTGAGACAGAGAGAGTCCTCTGTGGGCTGTGTTTGGGTCCAGTGTGAGTTCACACGCATCTGATGGAGAACAAGACATGATTAGTCTGCTGAACTGTTGTTGTTGTTCCTAGAAACTGAGCCCAGACTGTAGTTTGTGTTCTCCTGATGTTCTCAGTCCCTCAGCGTCACCACATGGGCTCTGTGTGTGTCATCAATATATTAGTAGTATCAGGATTATTATGTTCTCATGTCTTACATAACAATCAGAATAATAATAATATTATTATTGGATTTATATAATATTATTAATAATAATAACAACACTTATAATAATAATAGTAATAATAATAGTAGTATAAATAATACTATTAATATAAATATTTGTATTAAGAATAATAAAATAATAATATTCATAATTATATTACATTATAGTAATCATTATTCAAAACAGTAATCATTTATTCTTCAATGGTCCTTATTTTAACCATAAGGATGATGATTATTGTTATAATATGTTATAATAATCTTGAGGAGTTCCTCAAGGCTCAGTATTGGGACCCCTTCTGTTTTCTCTTTACACTAAATCGCTAGGCTCTGTAATCGCATCTCATGGCTTCTCCTATCACTGCTATGCAGATGACACTCAACTGTTTCTCTCCTTTCCCCCCTCAGAAACCCAAATAGCAACACGCATCTCGAAATGCCTGGCCGACATCAGCAGATGGACAGCCGCCAACCACCTGAAGCTCAACCTTGACAAGACTGAGCTCCTCTTCATACCGGGGAAAGACTGCCCTCAGATGGACCTACTGGTCACCATCGAGAACACCCAAGTCTCCCCCTCAACCACAACAAGAGACCTTGGTGTGGTGGTAGATGACCAGCTGTCCTGCAATGCCAACGTCACCGCGGTGGCCCGATCTTGCAGAATTGCCCTCTACAACATCCGCAGGATCCGGCCCTTCCTCACACGTGAAGCGGCGCAGATCCTGGTCCAAGCGCTCGTCATCACCCGCCTCGACTACTGCAACTCTCTCCTGGCGGGACTCCCCGCCTCTGCAACCAAGCCCCTCCAACGCATCCAGAACGCAGCAGCACGCCTGGTATTCAACCTACCGAAATTCTCCCACGTGACCCCTCTCTTCCGCGAACTCCACTGGCTTCCGGTAAATGCTCGCATCAAATTCAAGATTCTGGTGCTGACCTTTAGGGCAGTCAATGGAACTGCCCCGGCCTACCTCCAGGCGTTGGTCAAACCCTACATCCCAGCCAGAGCGCTCCGCTCAACTTCTGCCAGGCGACTTGTTCGACCTTCACTAAGGTCAACCAAACATCGCTCGTCCAAAACCCAGCTCTTCACGGCTCTGGCCCCACAGTGGTGGAATGAACTCCCGTCTCATGTCAGGACGGCAGAGTCCCTCGCCAGCTTCCGCAAGAGACTCAAGACCCACCTGTTCAGAGTCCACCTGGACTCTCCTTTGTGAAACCCCTAAACTTGCTTAAGTCCTGACATTAATAGCTCTTAGCATGTTGTATATGTTAGCAAGTGTATGTCCTTAATGTTGTTAACACGCTCTTATCACAGCTACTTAAGCAGGTGACCTAGCAGTACGAAATTGTGTTATTCATCTTGTCAATATGAATACTTGTGAACTGCTGTATTTATATGTTTGCGTACCCCAGTGTTATGCTATTGTCTGCTTCAACTAATGTACACCTTGTAAGTCGCTTTGGATAAAAGCGTCTGCCAAATGCCCTAAATGTAAATGTAAATGTAATATAATATTAAATACACACTAATATTAAAGGGAAAGCTGCTCCGTTTGGGTCTCTAAACGTGTTTTGTATTGATAAGATCCATCCTGTTCATTCCCAGCAGGACGTCACCTCCTGCTGTGTGGATGGACCTTCCATCTAAAGAGTGAGTATGTGTTGTGATGACTCAAACTAAACAGACACTCACACTTCTTTAGACCTGGTTTCAGCCTCCATCCTCCACCGTGCTCCACCCTGGGGGGAACAAAGAGAGAGCAGTTGAAACATTCACACTCATGATCTGCTGGATCATCACTTTGTACACAACATGAGTTACAGCCGCCTTGGTAAACCACTTCATCTAGCGGCTGGTTGAATCCCTGTAGGAGACACGGTCCCTGAGAGGTGAGCTGTCCTCTCCGTACCTGAGAGTGTCCAGTCTCCAGCGTGGATCCTCCAGTCCAGCAGAGAGCAGCGTAACTCCTGAGTCTCCTGGGTGATTGTAGCTCAGGTCCAGCTCTCTCAGACGGGAGGGGTTGGAGCTCAGAGCTGAGGCCAGAGAAGCACAGCCTTCCTGTGAGACCATACAGCCAGACAACCTGCAAACACACACACACACACACACACACACACACACACATACACACACACACACACACACACACACACACACACACACACACATGTTAATGTTAATGACAATGTTATGATAGTGTAATGCTAATGACAATGTTATGATAGTGTAATGTTAATGACATGTTATGATAGTGTAATGTTAATGACATGTTATGAGAGTGTAATGCTAATGATAATGTTATGATAGTGTGATGTTAATGAAAATGTTATGATCGTGTAATGTTAATGACAATGTTATGATCGTGTAATGTTAATGACAATGTTATGACAGTGTAATGTTAATGACATGTTATGATAGTGTAATGTTAATTACATTAGATTAGATTCTAATGTATTGTCATTTCACAGCACAAGTACAGTACAGCGAAAATAATTGAGCATCTAACCAGAGTGCACATGTTGCAGTAAAGTGCATGTTATATAATATAATTTACAGTTTAAATGTACAGGTTAATAGACAGTCTAGGTATAAATGTGATATGATCATAATAATAGGTTTATGTATATACAGGTAAGTGATAATTGAACAGGTAGTGATCAGGGGTATGCTATTATTGAAAGCAGGATAAATATATAGAAATGTAAATGTATACAAGTGAGCATCCATTCCTTAATTTCCCTCGGGATAAATAAAGTTATCTGAATCTGAATCATATATAAATGTATGGCAAGTATAAATGTATATATATATACAGGAGTAGGAGCAGTTCTATCAACATATGTAAACATATATTGCAGGTACAGTAAACAGGTATCTTAGTAATAATAAATATGTAAATTATAGAGAGGTAGTAGTTGTGATACAGTTTTTATTTTTTATTTTTTTAACAGTTAATCAGAGACATTGTGGTGATTATTATAGGTGTTGAGCAGAGGGGGGGGGGGCAGGGGCGTGAGCAGGGGGGGGGGCAGGGGCGTGAGCAGGGGGGAGGGGCAGGGGCGTGAGCAGGGGGGGGGGGCAGCAGATGTGCAGCAGCAGGGGGGACAGCAGAGGGGTGGCAGCAGGGGGGGGACAGCAGAGGGGGGGGAAATCAGGGGGGGACAGCAGAGGGGGGGGGGACAGCAGGGGGGGGGACAGCAGAGGGGGGGGACAGCAGGGGGGGACAGCAGAGGGGGGTTAGCAGAGGGGTGGCAGCAGATGGGGGGGGGGCAGCAGATGGGGGGACAGCAGAGGGGGGGGGACAGCAGAGGGGGTGGGGCTGTCTTCGTGGTCCAGAGTTCAGGGAGATGACAGCTGAGGGGAAGAAGCTGTTCCTAAGCCTGCTTGACTTGGAACAAAGGTTTCTATAGCGCCTCCCGGAGGGGAGGAGGGCTAACAGTCCATGGTTGGGGTGAGAGGGTTTTACACTATTTGTTGTGCCTTCCTCAGACACCGTTTGTGGTGGGTGGTGTTTATTGCAGGGAGGGGTAGTCCACCCTCTGCAGCGCTTAATGACAATGTTATGATAGTGTAATGTTAATGACATGTTATGATAGTGTAATGTTAATGAAATGTTATGATAGTGTAATGTTAATGACATGTTATGATAGTGTAATATTATTGACAATGTTATAATTGTGTAATGTTAATGACATGTTATGATAGTGTAATGTTAATGACATGTTATGATAGTGTAATGTTAATGACATGTTATGATAGTGTAATGTTAATGACATGTTATGATCGTGTAATGTTAATGACATGTTATGCTAGTGTAATGTTAATGTTAATGTTATGATAGTGTAATGTTAATGACATGTTATGATAGTGGAATGATAATGACATGTTATGATAGTGTAATGTTAATGACAATGTTATGATAGTGTAATGTTAATGACAATGTTATGATAGTGTAATGTTAATGACAATGTTATAATAGTGTAATGTTAATGACATGTTATGAAAGTGTAATGTTAATGACATGTTATGATAGTGTAATGTTAATGACAATGTTATGATAGTGTAATGGTAATGACAATGTTATTATAGTGTAATGTTAATGACAATGTTATGATAGTGTAATGTTAATGACAATGTTATTATAGTGTAATGTTAATGACAATGTTATTATAGTGTAATGTTAATGACATGTTATGACAGTGTAATGTTAATGACAATGTTATGATAGTGTCATGTTAATGACAATGTTATGATAGTGTAATGTTAATAACATGTTATGACAGAGTAATGTTAATGACAATGTTATGATAGTGTAATGTTAATGACAATGGTATGATAGTGTAATGTTAATGACATGTTATGACAGTGTAATGTTAATGACATGTTATGATAATGTAATGTTAATGACATGTTATGACAGTGTAATGTTAATGACAATGTTATGACCGTGTAATGTTATGATAGTGTCATGTTAATGAAAATGTTATGATAGTGTAATGTTATGATAGTGTCATTTTAATGACAATGTTACGATAGTGTCATGTTAATGACAATGTTATGATATTGTAATGTTATGATAGTATCATGTTAATGACAATGTTACGATAGTGTCATGTTAATGACAATGTTATTATAGTTTAAAGTTAATGACAATGTTATGATAGTGTAATGGTAATGACATGTTATGATAATGTAATGTTAATGACAATGTTATTATAGTGTAATGTTAATGACAATGTTATTATAGTGTAATGTTAATGACAATGTTATGATAGTCTAATGTTAATGACATGTTATGACAGTGTAATGTTAATGACAATGTTATGATAGTGTCATGTTAATGACAATGTTATGATAGTGGCAGCACTCCTAGCAGTTCAGTAGGTCACTGCCTGTGGATATAAACTGTCCTTAAACCTGGTAGTCCTTATACGGATGCTGCAGATACAGTGACCAGACGGTAGGGGAGAAGAGATGGTACCCAGGGTGGTTGTGGTCCTTAGTGATGGAGATGGTCACCTGGTTCTAAAGATCTCCTCAATGCATGGAATCAGTTGAATGTATTCTGATATCAAACCCTGTGCTGTAAGTGTTTGCTCATTGAGTCCAACTGACCTGAGAGTCTCCAGTGTACAGTGTGGACTCCCCAGTCCAGCAGAGAGCAGCTTCACTCCTGAATCCTGCAGGTCGTTGGTACTCAGGTCCAGCTCTCTCAGACTGGAGGAGTTGGAGCTGAGAACTGAGGCCAGAGCTTCACAGCATCTCTCTGACAGATGACAGCCATTCAGCCTTCACACAACATCAACAGGAACATGTTAGGAACTGTGTTGAAAGGGCTTATTATAATTAAAACCACTTAAAACCACCATTAAAACACAGTCTTTACTAGCATTAAGAAATATAAGTTAAACAAATTATAACAGCGCTGTAGGTAAGATTTAACAGCCAATATTGGAGTGTAATTTGTAGCCCGGTCCAGTATTGTCCAGTATTTATTCTAATTGAAGAACAAGTATTCACAAATATGAATAGACTAGGGAAAAACCCAGTTGTGGTGTTTCCTGGTATAATACCCAGTTGTTACTGGACTTCCTACTGAAGTGGTGCTGTTACTAATGGTTCACAATCCAAATGTTGTGTAGTTTAGAAAATAAAATATTAAAATAGGCTCCCTCCTATAGCCTGCTCCCAGCTCATATGTTTTGAATTTTAACTAACTTTAATATTCTAGTATAATGTATATTGTATAGTAGTACATGTTACTATTGAACCTACAGATATGTTTTGTATATTATTATAACTTTAATATTCTAGTATTATGTATATAGAAGCTTAAAATACATGTGATTAGTGAACTTACAGAGATGTATTGTAAATTAAGAATTTAACATACACCTTATATAATGATGGCAACAACATCTTAAATAAGTTACGTTATTCCCCAATAATTGAGCAGTCTGAAATTGTACTTTTATGGATATAAATCAAGATTCAAGAGATTATTTGTCATTTGCAACAAGTACAATATAATGTTTACTCCCCATTCCCTCCTGCAGTATGAATTTATAAAACACATAACTATAAAAATACTATACAAAATAAAAATGACAATAAAAATAACTATAAAGTGACTAATGGATGATATGTACATGTTTTGAATTGTACATAAAGCATAGAAAAGCATTTTAAAGTGCCAGTAGTGCAGCAGCATCATGAATACAGTGCAGTACAGTAACTGTAATGAGTCCAGAAAGTCCAGCTCAGTATGACAGTGTAATGTTAATGACATGTTATGATAGTGTAATGTTAATGACATGTTATGATAGTGTAATGTTAATGACATGTTATGATAGTGTAATGTTAATAGCATGTTATGATAGTGTAATGTTAATGACAATGTTATGATAGTGTAATGTTAATGACATGTTATGATAGTGTAATGTTAATGACAATGTTATGATAGTGTAATGTTAATGACATGTTATGATAGTGTAATGTTGATGACATATTATGATCGTGTCATGTTAATGACATGTTATGACAGTGTAATGTTAATGACATGTTATGATAGTGTAATGATAATGTTATGATAGTGTAATGTTAATAACAATGTTATGATAATGTAATGTTAATTATAATGTCAAGATAGTGTAATGTTAATGACATGTTATGATAGTGTAATGTTAATGACAATGTTATGATAGTGTAATGTTACTGACATGTCACGGACGGTAGGGGGAGAAGAGATGGTTTCGAGGGTGGTTGCTGTCCTTAGTGATGGAGATGGTCACCTTGTTCTAAAGATCTCCTCAATTTATGGAATAAGTTGAATGTCTTCTGATATCAAACCCTGTGCTGTAAGTGTTTGCTCATTGAGTCCAACTGACCTGAGAGTCTCCAGTGTACAGTGTAGACTCCCCAGTCCAGCAGAGAGCAGCTTCACTCCTGAATCCTGCAGGTCGTTGGTACTCAGGTCCAGCTCTCTCAGACTGGAGGAGTTGGAGCTGAGAACTGAGGCCAGAGCTTCACAGCATCTCTCTGACAGATGACAGCCATTCAGCCTTCACACAACACCAACAGGAACATGTTAGGAACTGGGTTGAAAGGGCTTATTAGAATTAAAACCACTTAAAACCACCATTAAAACACAGTCTTTGCTTGCATTATGAATAAGAAATGTAAGTTTAACAAATGATAACAGCGCTGTAGGTAGGATTTAACAGCCAATATTGGAGTGGAATTTGTAGCTCATATGTTTTGAATATTGTTATGACTTTAATATGATTGGGAAATGTATATTGTATCGTAATACATGTTATTAATAAACCTACAGATATGGTTTGTATATTATATACCTTTTATATTGGGTATTAAAATACATATTACACCATATTTAACCAATGTAAATAATATATCACCCTGCACTTAACAGCAACATTTGCACTCTGGTTAGATGCCAAATTATTTTGGCTGTACTGTACTTGTGCTTTAGTGCAATGAGAATGAATTAGAATCACATCTAATCTAAATGTACAGAGATGTATTGTATATGATATCACTTTTATATTCTAGTAGGATGTATATTGTGTATTATAATACTTGTTATTAACAAATCTACAGAGATGTATTGTATATGACATCACGTTCACATTATAGTATAGTGTATATTGTGTACTATAATACAGGTGATTAGAGAACCTACAGAGATGTTTTGGAGGCTTTGAGCACTGGCAGCAGCCTCAGAAGACCCTCCTCTGAAGCAGAGTATGTCTTCAGGTCAAACACGTCCAGCTCTTCTTCTGATGACAGTAAGATGAAGACCAGAGCTGACCACTGAGCAGGAGAGAGATCTTCTTTGGTGAGAATTCCTGATGTCAGGTACTGTTGGATCTCCTCCACTAGAGAACGGTCGTTCAGCTCATTCAGACAGTGGAACAGATTGATGCTTCTCTCTGGAGAGTGATCTCCACTTATCTTCTCCTTGATGTAAGACACAGTTTTCTCATTGTTCCGTGATCTACTTCCTTTCTGTCTCAGCAGACCTGGTAGGAGAATCTGATTGGTCTCCAGAGAGAGGCCCAGGAGGAAGCGGAGGAACAAGTCCAGGTGTCCGTTCTCACTCTGTAAGGCCTTGTCCACAGCACTCTGGTAGAGGAGTTGGACCTCTGTTTTCTTTCCAACAAGAATAGACCACTTGCCTCGCCGATGTTTATCTGAGAGCAGATTGACACCAGTGTCCATGAAGGACAGGAAGACATAAAGAGCAGCCAGAAACTCCTGGAGGCTCAGATGGACAAAGCAGAACACCTTGTCCTGGTACAGCCCACACTCCTCTTTAAAGATCTGGGTGAACACTCCTGAGTACACTGAGGCTGCTCTGATATCCATGTCACACTCGGCCAGGTCTGCCTCGTAGAAGATCAGGTTGCCTTTCACCAGCTGGTTAAAAGCCAGTTTTCCCAGAGCAACAATGATCTTCCTGCTCTTTGAACTCCAGACTGCATCTGTTTCAGCTCTCCCATGGTACTTCCTGTCCCCCTGTATGGACTGAACCCTCAGGAAGTGGATGTACATCTGAGTCACGGTGTTGGGCATCTCTTCTCCTGTCTGGGTTGTTTTGAATAAGTCCTCCAGAACTGTAGCACTGATCCAACAGAAGACTGGGATGTGACACATGATGTGGAGGCTTCGTGATGTCTTAATGTGGGAGATGATTGTGCTGGCCAGAGTCTCCTCTCTGAATCTCTTCCTGAAGTACTCCTCCTTCTGTGGGTCGGTGAACCCTCTCACCTCTGTCACCATGTCAACACACTCAGCAGGGATCTGATTGGCTGCCGCAGGGCGTGTGGTTATCCAGATGCGAGCGGAGGGAAGCAGGTCACCCCTGATGAGGTTTGTCAGCAACACGTCCACCGAGGTCGACTTTGAGACATCGGTCCAGATCGGATTGTTCTTGAAGTCCAGAGGAAGTCGACACTCATCCAGACCGTCCAAGATGAAGACCACTTGGAACAGGTCGTATCTGCGGATTCCTTTGGTTTGAATAAAGAAGTGATGAAGAAGTTCCACCAAGCTAACCTTTTTCACTTTCAGTAAATTCAGCTCTCTGAAAGTGAAGGGAAGCGTGAAGTGGATGTCATGGTTGGATTTGCCTTCAGCCCAGTCCAGAGTGAACTTGTGTGTTAAGATGGTTTTACCAATGCCCGCCACTCCAGTTGTCATTATTGTTCTGCTTGGTTGATCTTGTCCAGGTAAGGGTTTAAAGATGTCTTCAAGTTTGATTGGTGTTTCCTCCTTGGCTGGTTTCCTGGAAGCTGTTTCAATCAGTCTGACCTCATGTTCCTTGTTGACCTCTCCACTGACTCTCTCTGTGATGAAGAGCTCTGTGTAGAAGTCATTCAGATCTGTTGACTGTCCTGCTTTAGCGATTCCCTCAAACACACGCCTGAACTTCTGCATCAGATGAGACTTGATGTTATGTTGGCACTCGACTGCAGCAGTTCCTAAATAAGAGAACGCAGAAGACAGGTCTTATATGTGATATTGACACAACAATATGATTGGTGTAATGACAGTACTATAATACATTATAATTAACTATACTATAATTGACTTGATATGCTGAATTAACAAGATAGTGTTGCATCTCTTAATCTGATACCCCTACAATAACCCTACACATCTGGATCAAACCATTTAACCTCCAAGAGGGTATATATCTGGAAAAGATACAACTATTTTTAAAGAGTCTCCATGTGAGACTCATCTTTGATTTAAAAATAAGAGTCTCTTCTATGTTTTCTGAAATTAAAGTCTATTCTATAATTTCAAAATAAGAGTCTTCTTTGTTTTCTAAATAAAAGTCTCTTCTTTGTTTTTAAAATAAGAGTCTCAATGTTTTCTAAATAAGAGTCTCTGATATGTTGTCAATATAAGAGTCTCTTCTGTGATTTCAAAATAAGAGTCTCTTCTATGTTTTCTAAATAAGAGTCTCTTCTATGTTTTCTAAATAAGAGTCTCTTCTATGTTTTCTAAATAAGAGTCTCTATGTTTTCTAAATAAGAGTCTCTTCTATGTTTTCTAAATAAGAGTCTCTATGTTTTCTAAATAAGAGTCTCTTCTATGTTTTCTAAATAAGAGTCTCCTCTATGTTTTCTAAATAAGAGTCTCTTCTATGTTTCTAAATAAGATTCTCTTACCCATCCTCAGTGTGTCGGCCAGTTCCTCCTGGTTCATCTCCTGAAGGCAGAGCAGTGTGATGTCTGTCACTCCCTCTATGGCGCGCCTCCTCTGCTCCTCGTTCTTCCCATCCTCCTCCTCCTCCTCCTCCTCCCTCTGACTCTCTGAGCCTTGTGGGTCATGTGGGAAGAGAACCCTCCAGAGCTTCTTCAGCTCCTGGTCTAGAAAAGCGTGTGCGTTCTCCTCAGCCCTCTGGAACAGAACATGAATGAGAACTTTCCTGTGAGCTGAGGACATCAGAAGCATCTGTCCTTGATTCACGTCTGGTCTAAAGAGGGAAGCCTGGAGACTCTGAGCACCACAAGAGATGCTTTTTAATGTTCATGTAGAGCTGAAGGCTAATGTCTTGTTGGACTTTTACACACCTTGATCAGCTCTGTTTGATGCTGCTGTACAGACCCAGCACTGGTAACCTTTGACCTCTCCTGGTGTCGACTGTGGAGAACACACACACATACACACACACACACACACACACACACACACACAAATGTATGATTGTATTATTTCTCCTGAAGTCAAAACATCAGTATTAGCAGAGTCTGGTAGCAACCAAGTGGTCAGTTTTCATCACCTGTTTGAAACTCCTCCCACTCCTCTCTATCTATGGATGTTCAATATATACGGTATATTAATAATCTCAGATGAATCCTCACCTCTTCTCAATAGACGATGACGATTCCCATCTTTAAATGACACACTGTCAAACACACACACACACACACACACACACACACACACACACACACACACACACACACACACACACACACACACTGTGGGACCCCAAGCTACCCTTGGGGTCCCACCAGGGCGAAGAAGAGGAGACTTACCTTTGGTTACGTTGTGGGAGGCGTATATCTCCCAATGGAGATACTTGGAGGGCTTTAGGACCCGGGGGAAGGCGAACGAGATCCCGGAGTGAAACCCACAGCTGACAACAATAAACACCTGAGTAAATCAGGTGCTTAAAAGCACCCAGGTAGAGGGTTGCTGGGAAGGAGAGAAGGGGGGGTGAGAGGACCGAGCCCTTGCGGCCGAGAGGTCCCGCCATATGCTGCTATGCTGCTATGCTGTTATGCTGTTCTGCTGTTTTCAGTTTTGACACGGAAGGAAGGAGAAGCCGTCGCACCCGGGAGCTTGGGAAGCCGCCAGAGGGTGAGAGGACCGCGGACCCGGCGTGAGACGCCCAAGACAAGCTTTTGTTGTTTTTCATTCCCTCCCTTAAACCCCGAAGTTTAAAGAAATAAAAGGACATTTTTGTTTAACCCTCAAAAACACGCTGTTTTGTGCCTCCTTGAGCGTGGGCGCTCACAACACACACACACACACACACATACACACACACACTGTCTGTTTGAAACTCCTACCTCTCCTCTCTGGCGGTGCGTCCGTCTTTAAAGGTAGAAGGTAGATCCATAGACCAGTCACTCTTCATGGAGACACAGCTGGGTCCAGGGGAGTCTGCTCTCTCCTTCTGCTCTGGTCTTCAACACAACACACACACAGCTTTTACTGACACTCGCGATGGTGTCCTGATACATCACACGACACACACACACACACACACACTCTCTCTTTTTGAATCTCCTCCCTCTCCACTATTTATGGATGTTAAATAGATACTGTATAATTATAATCTCAGCTGACTCCTCACCTCTTCTTAATAGACTGATTCCCATGTTTAAAGTAAACAGGTGAAGCCATAGACCGGTCACTCTTCATGGACACACAGCTGGGTCCAGGGGAGTCTCCTCTCTCCTGTATCCTTCTAGAACAACAAGAGCCAGGATTTATGGGTGTTCAATAGATGCTGAATTGTTATAATCTGATCAACCCTCACCTCTTCTCAATAGACTGATCCCCATCTTTAAACTGAACAGGATGTTCCATAGACGAGTCACTCTTCATGGAGACACAGCTGGGTCCAGGGGAGTCTGCTCTCTCCTTCTGCTCTGGGCTTCAACACAACACACACACAGCTTTTACTGACACTAACGATGGTGTCCTGATACATCACTGCTGAGCTCTGAGATGGACCACAGTCACAGACACTTAGAGATCCTCTTCTCACCTGTTAGCTCTGCTCTGGTGGCCATGTTCCCCAGACAGAGAGCTTTTAGAGGTGGGATCTCCCTCCTCTCTCTCCTCATTCATAGTAGACCGGAGACCCAGCCGGTTTCAAGGAGCTGGATTTGCAGGTTAACCGGAGATGTTAAGACAGAATTCAGGGAATAGCAGAATCTTCAGTTTCAGATACCAAGCTTAGACTGATCTCAGTTCAGTTATCACGGTGACTCCTGCTGTGAGCCTCACATGCTGCTTCCCTGAGGACTATACTACCAAGCAGGATGTGGGGTTAGTGAGTCACTTCAGGTTAACCCTGAGGACTATACTACCAAGCAGGATGTGGGGTTAGTGAGTCACTTCAGGTTAACCCTGAGGACTATACTACCAAGCAGGATGTGGGGTTAGTGAGTCACTTCAGGTTAACCCTGAGGACTATACTACCAAGCAGGATGTGGGGTTAGTGAGTCACTTCAGGTTAACCCTGAGGACTATACTACCAAGCAGGATGTGGGGTGAGTGAGGTAAATGTCCTAAAAGACGTCTGACCTCTACCTGCTCCTTCATGACCTCTGACCCCTACCTGCTCCATAATGACCTCTGACCCCTACCTGCTCCTTAATCACATGTGTTCACTGTCAGTATCTTTGTATGAAGCTGTCTGATAAATTATTAATAAATCTTAAGATATGAGGCTACTTATCAAAGCCATGTTTTATGGCTGTTATACAACATGATTAGGGTAAAGGACACACAGGCGTCTGTCTCTCTCTCACACACACACACACACACACACACACACACACACACACACACAGTTACCAGAAGAAGAGAGCCAACACAAGACTTAATAAAAAGTTCATTCAGTTAGGTTTGTTGAACCGTATGTTAAAGATGTCTGTACATATAAACATATAATATACATATAAAACTACATTAATTTAACAATGGTAAATGTCTTTTAAAATAAATCACCAAAGTATTCCAGTTGGAACCGGCTCCCTGGTGCATAACAAGTTTAGAGACATACTCTTTAAGCCCTTGGTCAACACTCACTACTCACCTTATAACGCTGTCCACCGTTTAGTTTAAAAGGCTTGTTTCCTTAGTCTCCTCAAAGAGAGGAGCTGCCTCCACCTCGTGCGTCGCTGCCTGGCTTTAGGGTTAAAGGTTTCTCTCAAGTCTATCTCGTGGCCCCGCCCCCGTCTCGTGGCCCCGCCCCCGTCTCGTGGCCCCGCCCCCACACCAATCCTGGTTCTTTGAACCACTACTTTTTTTTTTACTGCTATAGTACTACTACTATGACTACTACTACTACTACTAAAGTTCTACTACTACTGCTAGTACTATAGTACTACTACAACTACTACTACTACTACTACTACTACTACTACTACAACTACTACTACTACTACTACTACTACTACTACTACTACTACAATTACTACTACTACTATACTACTCCTACTGTTGTAATGGTAAATGTAATATCCTTCTAGTCTAGTTGTTTCCATCCTGTTGATGAAGGGCCTATCAGCAGGTCCCAATGCTCTGTTGGCCCCACGATTACCCAAGGACACGAGGCCCTAACAACATGTCTTTGAGGCCCTACCAACATGTCTTTGAGGCCCTAACAACATGTCTTTGAGGCCCTAACAACATGTCTTTGAGGCCCTAACAACGTGTCTTTGAGGCCCTAACAACATGTCTTTGAGGCCCTAACAACATGTCTTTGAGGCCCTAACAACATGTATTTGAGGCCCTAACAACATGTCTTTGAGGCCCTAACAACATGTCTTTGAGGCCTTGTCAATCCCCTGTCGTGACAGGAAGCAGAAGCACCTTCAGATGTTTCAAGTCAAGCGGCTGACAGGACAAAGAGCATCCATGCTACATCAGCCCTGGTTACTTCCCCTCGGGGCTCACTCCATCCACACTAGATTGCATTCTGTGTGAACTGAGACTTCTGTCCGGACCGAACCATTTGTTATATGTTACCTTTGTTAAACCTTTGCATTGGTGTCTAACATATACCTTTTATGTTATACATTCTATTGTATATAATATTCTTTAGGAGAAGACAAGTCTTCTCCTAAAGATACTCTTTATTCCATCGCTCACAAAGCGACTTTGTATCTTACTGTTAGGGATGTCCACCCAAGCTCTTCTTACAAGAACCAATGGGGTGTGGAATAACCGTCGTGAGGGGAACACATCTTGGAGAGGAGGAAGACCTGAATCTAGGGCTTTACGAGTGGAGACGTGTCTCCAGATAAGATAACAGCCTCAACCATCCACTTCCTGCTGAACTTTGGAACTAACTCCAGCCAGATACCAAGATAGTGTCAGTGACAGTTCCACGTAGATCTCTGAACCCTGACTGGTGCTGACATAACACACCGTCTGTTTAGAGGTGAGCTGATTATTAACTAAGGACTCCAGGATTTCAGCAAGAAAGGACAATGTGGAAATTGGCCAATGGTTATTGAGATAATTTTTATAACACCTTTATCTATATTTGACAGGACTATATTCAAGGATCAGAAGAGATAGCTTGAAGTCCTTCCTGAACCAGAGAGTGAATGAAGGCCTGTAGAGTGAACTGAGAGGTCTGGTTTAAGGAGGGATCATGAGCCAATGGTTCACCACTCAGAGCCCATCCTGCGTACCTCATAGCAAACACATTTATGGCAGTAGCAAAGTGCGTGTCCAAAGCTAATCTCTGGTATCTTATTTATGAAGCAGTCATTAAGCGTAACAGGAGAAGGAACAGATATAGTGGACTTGTTATGGTTTACCTTCACTGCTTTCCAGAATGTTGACGGATTTGTAGAACAGCTAGAGATTCATTCTACGTCATAATTGGCCTTAGCTTTACTCAAGGAGGATTTAAATGTATTACTGAGTTATTTCAGACTGTTCATTTAAAGTGTTAACATTTATCTTAATATCAATCCTAGAACTTGATGTTCATTTGAAGTGTTTACATTTAAT